>CANUEP010084316.1:0-150826 GCA_947857235.1 Jatropha podagrica
ACTGAGTTAGACTATTCAAATTCGGTTTTCGGGTTCGGTTCGCGACATAAAATATTATTTTTCGTCAATTCTCATTGGTGAAAATTTACAATTAAATTTTAATTAAGAATTCTTTTGAAAATAAATTAACGGGTCATTTCATACACATTATGTGATTTATAATGTAAATAATGATATAATTAAAATTTTCCATCATTTTTAGTTAATACTAAATTTGCATTAACTAAATACATTTTTGAGATTATAAATATAGTTTTGATATACAAAAGAAATTTTTTATTCTTTTTTAAATACTATATAAAAAATTCAACTTAAATGACTAGAATTACAGATATTATAAAGTAATTTTAGTATAATAATCATACTATGAATCATATTTTAATTAGATATTATAATATGTACAAAATCATTATGAGCATCAAAAAAATTTTAAAATAGTATTTATATGATTATTTTTTTTAGAAAAATATATGTTCTACATTTTATTTTAGAGGAAAACTATTCACTTAGTATATTCTTTGTGTTAATTATTTATTAAAAGGATATTTTATATTTATTGTTGCTAAATAATTTCAATATGTATCATTTGACTCAAAATAATATTTTAAGCATAATAATAAATATAATTATATGAATAAAATTAAATAATTCATAAACAATAAATGATCCGTTCATTTCAAAAAAATAAATGATTAATTTAGTTATTAAATATTATTTTATATTTAATAATAAAAATTTAGTTATAAGATAAAAATAAAAATATTATTTTTTATTATCTATCTTGTAGGTTTAAATCTAACGGTGAATAAGAATTCTATATCAATATAGAAAGTTTAATTTTGTATACTATAGTCTTTTCCAAATATCAAATTGTAACTCGGTCAACAATATGGAAGCATATCAAAACGACACCGTAAGAACTAGTGTAACGGAAAGGCTAAGAAAATGCCGGGACTCGGTTTTCTGAACCTATAGCTTCGGCGTCAGACCAAAACAACCGAACCTACGTTCGTACCTGTCTCTCCAGTCTCCACTCTCAACCTCACTGTCAGTGCCAAACTAACTTTTAACTTTGTTTTTCTTTCAGTTTCCTTTTTCGTTCTCACTATAAAACCATTTTCCAAATACGCACTACGTGAAGACGATGCACGCGAAATCAGATTCCGATGTAACAAGCCTGGCACCGTCTTCTCCTCGATCGCCAAAACGCCCCGTATACTACGTGCAGAGCCCATCGCGCGACTCTCACGATGGAGATAAGTCGTCGTCAACACAAGCTACGACGGCTTTCAACAGTCCGATGGAGTCGCCTTCGCATCCATCGTATGGCCGCCACTCCAGAGCGTCATCGTCCAGTAGAGTTTCTGGCACCTACGGATCATCGGCGGCCTCGTCGACGATGAACGCAGGAAGGAAAGGGAGGAACAAGAGGACCGAGAAAGGATGGCCGGAGAGTAATGTGATTGAAGAAGAAGGTGATTATGGAGAAATGCATAGGAACAAAGAGTTTTCGAGAAGAAGGTGTCAGGTTTTGATGGGGGTATTTGGGTTTGTGATGATATTTTCTCTCTTCTGTTTGATCATATGGGGTGCTAGTAGGCCTTTTGAGCCAGAGATCAGTGTCAAGGTAATATTCATGCTTTGATCTATTTAAAATCTAATGGTTTATTAATTAATACCATTATTTTATTACTGCAATAATTCAGTGATAATTATTAAATTATCTATGGCGGATTGTCTTTTTGTTTTTTCCAATTTTGATAAAAAAGAAACCTTTCCTTTAATTATTGCAGAGCCTGACTGTCCATAGTTTTTATTTTGGGGAAGGATCAGACTTGACCGGAGTGCCAACAAAGATGTTGACTACAAATTGTTCATTGAAAATGAAAGTGTATAACCCTTCAACGTTTTTTGGCATTCATGTAAGCTCGGTGCCTCTTAATCTCATGTACTCGGAGATTGTAATTGCTACCGGCGAGGTAAAAGGTTTTCTCTCTTTAACAATATTGGAATTGATACCGAAGAATGATTTTTAGATTTTTGGCTGCTTTGGGTTTTAAGATCGATTCTGTATTCTTATTCTTGTAGTTGAAGAAATATTATCAATCAAGGAAGAGTCATCGAACTGTGTCTGTAAATCTTGAAGGAACAAAAATTCCACTGTATGGTGCGGGGGCAAGCTTCGCAATCTCTGATAACAATATAGGAGCAGGAGTTCCAATGACATTAGTTTTCGATGTGCGCTCGCGAGGAGATGTTGTGGGGAAATTGGTGAAGACAAGGCATACAAGGCATGTCTCTTGCGGTTTGACAATTGATTCTCTCGGCAACAAACCCGTCAAATTTAAGGAAGATTCTTGTAAATATGAGTGATTAAGTGTCAAACCAGCTTCTGCAGGTTCTATATTTCCAATTGGAAGAAATCAAGAAAGCATGTAATCTGCACAGATCAAATGGATGTTTTTGCAGCTACAGAGCATCCTGATTATTTGCACAGGACGACCCTAGTATTAGAAAATTTCCTGTTTTCTTCCTTAGTTATTGAAGCGTAAAGAATAGCTACATTGTTTAGAGACCGCACTGCTTTCTCACTATAGTGGAGTGAATATTATATAAGATGGGAGCTATTTTGCAAGTTTTCTTTTCTGTCCTATGTATTTCATCAAGTGCGAACTGAATTATGCCAAAAAAAGAAGTTTCAAACAGAAATGATTAGGCACTTTCCAGTTGGTTTATGTAAACAAAAGGAATCAGTTTGTCTTAATGGCAAACCGGGAAGCATGAATTATTTGTGCGACGATGGGGCCAAATACTCGTGTGATGCAAAAATGGTGGATTGTTGCGGTGATAAGCCATTGCTGAGGTCTCATTCATATTGATGAAGATCCAAATCTTCTTGCTTCTGCGATACAGCTATTTTATTGATGTGGAGATCTTATCTTCAAGCTCAAAAGGGAAGGGCTAAGACCTTTTTGTCAAGCTCAAAAATGCAAATAATCGTTTTTCAGATATTTATCATATGCCCAATCAACAATTTTAAATGAGTACTTCCACTCTGTAGCTTGACATTGCTAAAATTCATTTTTTCTGTCAGAAAAAATATAGTATATCTTTGAAACACTTCCGTTAAAGATGTTGAACACAGTAATCAGTTGGCAAGGCTTTAATTTAATGAGTCAGAATCCATTAATACATCAAGCCCCTCGATAAGTATTTCCTCTAAGAATCGCCTTCCAGTACACAATGTGTTCCAGATCTATAAAACAGTTGAAAGTATAGAAGGGTCAGAAACTCTATGAAAAGAATTGGGGAGAAAAAAAAAAAAAACTCCCATTGGAACGGCTATTTAGTCGCTGGGTTATTCTCCTGCTTGTCAGCAGCACAGCCAGTCTGAAGAACCGTGCTACCAATCCTGTTTGGAGGCCAATAGCGAATAATTGATCTTCCTATTATATTCTTTGCTGGGAGGGGACCCCTAAAGAATCATACGTCCACGTTTCAGTATATTAACATTAAAAAGAAAGAGATTAGTCCTAATCTTGCACTTAAAAGTTCAAGAAACATTACCACACATGTGAATCATAACTGTTATTGCGGTTGTCACCCATCACAAAAACTGAATTCTCAGGAACTCGCTGCGACACATATGAACAAAACAAAAAAAAAAAATCAATGACTATGGGAAAGCTGTATGGTTGAAACCAGAAAAGCCATCTTGAGAACTTGAGATACTATCCATTGGATCACTATTCAAAAACTGAAGTGCCTACGCAATTAAGCTTTATATTCAATTTGTTCAATTCAACCATCTACCGTGAGGGCCACAACCACAACTCTCCTTGTATGTGTGGTTTGGCAATATAAAACTAGAAACAAAAACACAAAATGGCAAATATTAAATTGATACTTACAACTGGTGTCATGTCATAAGAAGGTGGTTCGAGAATAAAGTTTTCATTTCTCACAACTCCGTTGACTATAAGCTTCCCTGCATGAACCTGCAATAAAGCAATGGCATAGATTTGTACACCAATCATCTAGTTATTCCAATGAAGATACTTTGGAAATGAAATGAGCTTCTAAGAGTTATATTTGTAAAGATAAAAGGACACCTTTATCTCTCCAATCTTGCTAAAATGTTTTTGTGACTAACTGTTACATCTACTTTAAAGAATGCCTTAATTCTTAAACTTAAAAGATATGATAAAATAAATTCCCTCTTCAATTTCAAGCAAAACACTAAAGAAGAGAGAATTAAATTGAAAGGATAACACAATTCATGACACAATATAGTTATTAATCAGAAGAAAAATCTCACCTCCACAACATCACCTTCCTTGGCAACAATCCGCTTTATGAAAACATCATCATTAGTGTATCCAACTTCTTGAAGCACTGGCGGGCTTTTGAATATCACTATATCATTTGCACAAGGTTTTCTGAAATAGTATGTAACCTGAAAATTTCAAGCCATACGCCAATTATGTAGGATACTTCATAAACAAATCATTCACAACTTATGCTTAAACATACAGTGTGCAAAACTTTGAAATCAATAATTTTGTATAAAAACTTTGAGAACACTAAAAATTATACAATTACATTTATAGTCAGTTGGAAGCCTATTTTTTATTGCAATATTAATTATTCACACGCAGCAGAACTTATGGACATCAAGACTTCTATAAAGAGTCATTCTTCGATTCTTATTCAACACATAATTTACTCTTCACACAAATGGTCAAAGAAAAAGCATGGCTTACCTTCTCTGCAACCACTCGATCGCCGACATCAAAAGTGGGATACATCGATAATGAAGGGATGTACCTTGGCTCAGCAATAAAAGACCGAAAAGCAAGCGAAATTGCCAGCGCAGCAAACACGGTCTTTGCGTCGTCAGAAGTGAAATCCAACCACTCCGGCAAAATTCGACCATTCTTCTCAACTTCATAATCACCATCATCGCCGCCTCCGCCATCACCGCCGTCTCCGCCACCGGAGTCAACAACGGTCTCTGTCTCCTCACAAGAACCCTTAATCCCATAGCAAATTAACCTTTGAAATGTGGAGGTTTTGAGGGTATGAGTACAGTGAAGAGGTTTTGAGTCTGAGCGAAGACAAAAGACCGTAAATTTATGTGTTTCGTGAGATTTTGAGAAGTGATTTGAGGTGAAAGCAAGACTTTTGAAGGGTGCGGAGTAGTGGGAAAAAAGAAAGCTAGCTGTTGTCTGTGCAGGGTGCAAATTGGGGATTTGAAGGGAAGTTAGAGGAGGAGGAGATAGCTGTAGAGTTATCATCTCTAATTACAGACTCGTCGCGTTTGACAAGGGTCTCATTCTCTCAGGTTAATATTGACAAGTCAGCTTTTACCAGTCAAGAGGGAAAGTTTTCCTGTAATTTTTCCGCCCCAGAGGTAAAATTTCCCGTTGTTAAAAAAAAATACACCGTCATGAGATCCAAGTGGCTGTTTTAGACACAAATTTGTTTATAATTAGTTTTTTCCTTGTCCTTCTTTTGGACTGTATTATAGGAGAGAGAAATTTGTTTATAATTGATTTTTTCTTGTCCCTCTGGCAGTTTATAAATTTACAATTTTAGCAGGAAAATTAGAAATTATTGAGTGCAAACATCAAATGAAACAATCATATGTTCTTGTTCTGATAGATAATAGACTTATCATTTTAGTTATATATACCTTGCATATTCAACATTACAAGAAGTAATAAAATGGTCTATAAGATTTCGATCGATGATAAGTAATGGAAGTATCAAGTACGTATGATATAGGAATTACAGTATCTACAACTTTAAGCATAAAGAAATCACCAATGCTATCAATGCTTGCCCTGACAGCAATCTCAACATTTCCGTGTCAATTTATGGATACGATTCTACTTGAATTTACAAACTTCCCCTGTATTGCGAAACAACGACTGTGTTGCTTTCTGCATACAATTTGCGGTAGCATCCTGAATGTACGCATATGGTTGAGGAAGATAGAGTTAGTACTTGTCCACAGAATTTCAGATGAAGACCTAAAATTCCTATAGATCATTTGGGTTCTAATTTTAACAGAAGATCCATTTTGTTTGGTAATAACTTCTCCTGGTATCTGCAAGATCTTAGAGTAAGAAGCACCAAGGTTTTGATCTTTATAAATCCTTTCCAAGCTCTCTACAGGAATCTGACCTTTCTTATCATCTGCAATAATTTCCCCTCCTGCTGCTTCATTTTTCATAATTCTTTTGGCTTCACTTGATAAACCAATGGCTCGCCATGCATCTGCAACAAGCTGCATAGTGCTCTCCTCAGGAAAGACTCCCTTTTCTTCCATTGTTTGCAGCAACTCTTCTGCTTTCCATGGCTGTCTTGCTTCTGCATGACCCCATATGAGGGTCTCAAAAGTTTTCAAATTGGGGGGAATGCCAATTTCACACATCTTCTCATAAATCTTAATTGCATTCTCCATTTTCCCAGCAGTGCACCATCCACTGATTACCGTGGTGCATATAACAACATTTGGGAGAACACCAGATTTGCTCATTGAAATCAGGACTGACTCAGCCTTCTCCGGTTCTCCAGCACGCACATATCCTTTTGCAAGAATACTAAATGCGTGGATGTCGGGTTCTATCCCAGCCTTCTCCATGTCATTGAAAATTTCTTGGCATTTGTCCATGAGCCCTGCCGAGCTCCATGCATTCATGATTGTGCTAAATGTTACAACATCTGGCTTGACTCCATATTCTTCCATCAAAGACAATGCCTGTAGAATACATACAATACCAAAATTATTAAGAAGTTCCAATGTATTGAAATGCTCTATAAGTTATAAAGCATGGGCCTAATATTACACTTGGCTTATTTTATCTTGTCACATAAAAGAAAGAAAGAGAACAGAGGTTGTCTTTCTAACATTTTTTCAGCTAGCCACTGATGTCATCCGCTGCTCCAAGTCAATAAGCAGATGCCAATGGCAGTCAGTACACCTGAACTTCTATATGGGTTGAGCTATAACATGATAAAATTAAGTCAAATTCCTAATTGATGTTTTCCTTGAATTCCAAGCCTGAGGACAGAAGCTCCACTGCTTGAGCTTCAGTGAGTTACTAAACCATGATCCTAAGTTTGAACTACTGCCAGATGCATGCACACAATATACTTACAGAAGATACAAATTTCTTGAACGAAAACAGTCATTGATGTTATGCATTAGTGATAATACAAAAACAAGATGTGGTAATCCTCTCTTGGCTTCGTTTAAATTTTCTTCTTAGAATTTCAGTCACAAGCACTCTCAATAAACAAGAGGTGCAACAGCATTTTTTATGGTCAAATGGCCAAGTTCTTTGCAAAAGATACAGAGAACTTATAACAGAAACATTTAGAAAGAATGGAAATGAAGAAAGAAATTTGTTAATATAAGTTCAGTATTCAGCAATTGAATGACACTGACTGTTTCGGAAGATTTTGCAAGATTTCCAAGTTTCTGAGTTATCATTATAAAAATTCATTTTCGGAGCATAGACGCGGATACTGACCTCATCAACTCCATCAGTATCTGTGATATCAAGAAATCCTTTGATGAGAGAATTGAAAACAACAAGATTAGGGTGCACTCCAAGCTCCTTCATTCTGTAAACAAACCTCATGGCTTCGATCATATTACCTTCTTTGCAATAGCCATTAACAATGATTCCACAAGTCCGCTCATTGGGTGCAACTCTCTTGCTCTCCATTTCCAATATCATTTCTTCAGCCATGCTTGTCTCCCCTTTCTGAGCATAAGCCCTTGCTAGTATGTTGTATGTGACAACATCAGGTTGCATACCTGATGTTACCATCTTATACACGACATTCCATGCTTCTTTTATGTTCTTCTTGTTGCACCAAGCTCTAACTAGAATATTATATGTCCTGTCATTTGGTTTCACGCTTCCATCCAGCATCATTGAATCTAACAAATTCAAAGCTTCTTCAGGCTTACCAGCATTCCCATACCCTTTAATAAGGGTATTAAATGTGCTAGTTGTGGGCTTACATCCACTATCCTTCATTTTCTGAAAGATTCTCATGGCTTCTTTCACATTTCCAGATTCAGAAAAGGCATTTATCATTGCATTGAAGAGTATGGAATCAGGCTTGATTCCATTTTGTTCCACTTCAGAGATGAGTAAAAGAATGGACTTGAAACGCTTCTGCTGAGTCAAAGCAGCTACAAAAGCTGTGTATGTTATAAGAGTTGGTCTATGCCCATCTTCTATTAAATTATTGAAAATCAAATGGGCTTCATGAGGCTTCCCTCTTTCAATCAAAATATTCATTAGTTTTGTTCTTGAACGAACTGTTCGGCAACTGTTTTTGCCTAAGCAGGCAGAACAGTAAGATTGAACTTGTGAATCAACAGATGAAGAAATTAATTGAAATTGGTTCTCCTCTGGCGAATGTAATTCCTGTGAAGTTCAAATTGATCAGAAATTGGCTCTCATTAGGTTGACGATTTAATTTGGTTAGCCAACCTCAAATAGTCCCTATAAAATTTTATAAAATGGTAAAAATAGATATTCCATTGTTTGTCCTAAAATCAATCTAATTTTCATCCAAACAATCATTTCTTAAATGCAAGAATCTCAAATCCAACCATCCAAAGGCACACTAAAAGAAAAGGCGTATATGAGCGGGATTGACAATACATCAGCAATTGCTCTACCATTTTCAGTCCTTGGAAAGAAAACTGTGAATTCGGCTATTGCCTATCGTCAAACTATAAATGGGACAAGTAAACTTGCATGGTTCAGGTGTAATTTTCAGTCAATATGCATAGCATCTCATATATACACAATGGATTCAGTCAATAGAAAATTATCAAGAAAAGAAAAAAACATAACAAACTACCAACTATAACCAAGCAAAACGTCTAATTATAACAAGGTTGGAAATATAACATTAGAAATTGATCGCGTAACCAACAAAACTTAAGCAAACCCAGTTACAAACTCCTCAGAAAGAAAAAAAAAAATAGAAGCAACCAAAAAGTGCAACCAAAATAACCAACTTTAAGCAAGAAAAATGATCAAGAATGTATTTTTGTACCATAACTGCTGATGGCTCAACCAGCTTGCTGCTTGTGATTGTTCCATCTCGCTGCTTACCCATGATTCCGATGTGAACACTCTTATCTATCACTTCAAATACAATACAGAAGGAATATACAGAGCGGAGTTAATTTTGGTTGCCAAGAGTGGAGAGAAAGATGGGTTTTGGTTTGCATGGTTGGTTTGGTTGGTCTTAGACTTGTACATGCAGGTCTGAAATCAGAAGAAACCAAACTCGATGTCGTTTAGTGGGTTATGAGTCTGTGTTGTGGCATCCACTGGCGATTCTTATCCACAAATATTATCAGAACAAGATTTTTTGGATTGTATTTTGCGGCTGTAGAAAGTGTTCGTGCCAGAAGTTTTATACCATTATTGAAATATAAATTCAGAGGAGCAGAGTTTGCCACGCCTACTTAAAGCATTGCTACTCTTATTTATAGTTCTGCATTTTTAAGGTTTTTTTTTTTTTTTTTTTTCTATTTTATGCTTCAGTAAATTCACATTTTACATATAGTTGCATTTATATCTATAATATGAAGCTAATTTATTACGTGAACAAAGGGTAGAAACGGAAACACAATAAAATTAACGCTGCATTAATTGCGTTTTCTTAAAATTTGTAGGAAAAGAGAGTAATATTGTACCCAGTACTATGGACCCATAGCATCTCTGAAATAAAACACCAAGGTTTGGACCGGTCCTATGAGGAAAAATATGGGCTCAGATTGGCCCAATCTGACTGGTTTACCTGGGTACTTTTTATCTTTAGGGTCCGACCGCTCGTTGATAGTTGACACAACGGTAATGGAGAAAGCATCGTTGAATAAACGACGAGTCGTCGTCTCTTGATCATTTGTAGTAGTATATCAAGATATTGTTAACAAAACGCGCGGTCGAAAGTACCGAGGGAGGACGCACGGTCTGTCTTACCTTCTATTTTATGTTATATCTATAATTTTATCTCCAATTAGAAGTGAAAGGAAAAATAATATGATTTTGTTACATATCAACTTAAAATTTAAAATAAAACAAAAAAAAGGAATTTGGATATTTGAATTATAAATAATTCTCAATTCAATTATAAAAAATAATTCTCGTTTTTATAAAATTAATAATTATTCCACTTGTTTTGTGAATTAAAATTATATTTTAACTAAAACATTAAATTATGAATTTATTTTTAAAATATTAAATTAAACTGAACTGTTGCGTGCTCAAAACTACAAATAAAAAAGAAAACTTCATAAAAAAAAGAGGATAGGATGAAGACAAAAGCCAGGAAATGCTAACCCCACCGTTCCACGTCATCTACGTTTTTTGCAAGTATAAGATACAATTTTTCTAAGAACTTATTTAGATAATCAACAACTAAACAGATAGTAAAAAATATTATATTATTATTGACAGGCAACCACAGCCCAAAACATAATGTTTATGTAATAATTTTTTTAAAAAAATGGAATTTTTTTCATTTTTATAAAAAGAAAAATAAATAAAAAAAAAAGAGCAAAGTACACCAACATCCAGGTTTATAAAATCAATGAGATGCCTCAAATCTGACCTCCTGCCATTTGGTCATCAACAGGACATGGCTTCCTAAGTTACTTTTTCTCTCTCTTTATGCCTCGTCGTCTCCTTTCTTTCTGATAAGATGCTGAAGCTATGGAAATGGTACCAGCACTGCCTATCTTCTCATCCAGTTAAGACCCAAGTCATCAGCTCTGGAATTCTTTGGGGCATTGGGGATATTGGCGCTCAATACATCACTCACTCGACAGCGGTCAGCCGTCTTAAGAAATCTGTAACCTCACTATCCCTAATTTAAAGAGTTGCTCTCGTTTATTTTTTTAATGTATTCGATATCCTCGATTTCTTGATATAATTGGAGCTTTTTCTACTTTGCCCTCACAGTCCCTTTCGTATGGGACTTTGAAAATTGAAGTATTTTGAAGAAATTTATTGTGAGTTTGAACCAATTTGCTTACTTTTAAATTTGAATTTGTTCTTTTGGATATTCTTGCTTTATCAACGTAGTTTGTTTTGATTAAATGCTACTGTTTGACTATTACGTTGTACTTTATCTACCTTGCTCTTTCAATTGCAGAAAGTTTTTTCCTTTATTGGGCATCTTCTACTGTTTCCTTATTCCGTCGATGAAATTGCTTTTGGCTGCATTTGGGTTTCATTGGCTTTATTTCTATAATGGCTACATTCTACACGTCCTTAATCTGAGACTTAGGCCATTACAATTTACAGGACAAATGCACCATCGCTATTAATGGTATAGGAGCTGGTGATGATGTGGAGAAGAGATGATGTTTTTTCAAATTAATAACCTCGGCAATAGTGACTGACTCGCTTTTCCTGCAATGATAGCATACCTTGACGATAGTATTTTTAAGATTGATTGGCAGCATGTAGATTGGGTAGCTCACTTAGAAAATGTTTGCAAATGTGCTTGAATAGTTTACTTTGATTTGAAAAATTAAAACCAACTTGGTATTGGTCTTTCTTTGTTGTAGTCTTATTGTTTTTTTTTTGTATTGTTATTATTTTTATATTCTCATTTCCTGCAATTAGGATCAAATAAACTGTTGGGCCTGCATCTCTAATACTACTACTGGAAATTTATGGTTGATAGTCAAATAATGAAGATACATCGGTTAGTCTTGCCTCCGCGGGAACTCCATTTAGCATCCTCCCTTTCCGAAACTTGTGTACCTTGCAAATATTCATGGAATTATTTCATTGCCTTTTTGATTAATTTCTTCTGATCCATTGTCTTCCAGTTTGGAAATACCAGTCCAACTATCAATCACATCAAACAAAGCAAAAACAATTGAATATCTCAGAGTAACATGTTAAATTTTAGTCAAAGCCTAGAGCAAAATCTTTGCCTCATGACTAACACATGTTCTGTTTAACATTGCGTTTCAAAATTTAGAATTTCCAAGTTGATTTAGTGAAAATCAATTACTGTCTTATTACATTCCTGTAAACTGAAACACCATCATGGCATCATCTTTTGCTTTAAATTAGTGCTGTTGTAGTACTCTATACTTTTTGCTTCCCATGCTGCAAACTGAATCTGTCGGTTCTGCTGAACTTAAATGTGCTTTGCGTGATGACCAGTTTCTCTGCATTAGTAACATTCTTTTATATGTTTCTTGAAGAAGGATGTAGAAGCAGAATTCAAAATCAACTGGAGACGTGTAGCTATCACTAGTCTGTTTGGATTTGGCTTTGTTGGTCCGGTTGGCCACTTTTGGTTTGTGCTCCTTTTTAATGCTTTCCTTTGGGTTAATCTTTGTTTGCCATTGCATGTTTTACCACTAAAATGCAGTCTTCTTCTAGGGATCATGTTTAGGGCAATAAATAGTTTGATGATGGAGCTATACAGATTTTATATTATATGTGTGGAAATTATATTGAAACAAATCAATTGACTGCTGAAAATGGGCACCTTACGCAACAAGAGTACCCATTTCCAACTATAGTCCATTAATAGGTCTAGTTCCCTCTCCTGTCAATTATTGGAAGTAGTCCTCTCACATTTAAGTCCTCAAATGAGCAACTATCCGTGCCATGATACATAATCCATTATTGTGTGGGTTTCAATCCAATATAGTAAAAATGGAACTTAGATATAAAAATCTTAGTCTTTCTGACATCTAAACTTTGCAAGCAGCATTTCATTTTTTCAATCACAATTTTTTTTTTCATTTGCTTGACATAAGACTAAAGACATGATTGCCATGTTTGCCTTGCAATTTATCATAATTTGATATGGATTATGCATAAAGTGCACTCTAGCCATATTTTTATGTTTGAGGTTCAAGATTTAGATTGAATACTTTTAGAGGGCTTCCGACTAAAATATATTAGAGCCCCAAGATGAAGGCTGCACTTGAAGCTCCATCTTAAAGAAATATTATTTTCTATCATAAAGTAGATCGTTCTATAAACAGTTGGAGACTGTAATCAGAATTGGATATTTTATGCGTTGTACAGTACTGAACTTCTGAATTGAGATGCACTAATCTGAATCACAAAAGAATTGTGCATAAGCATGTACTAGAGCATCACCTCTTTTATCTTAAAATATCAATGTTTTCTCTGTCACAGGTATGAAGGCTTGGACAAGCTTATAAGACTGCGACTTCAACTGCCACCAAAATCAGTGCGATTTGTAGCTACTAAAGTGGCTGCTGATGGCATAATCTTCGGCCCCTTTGATTTGTTTGTGTTCTTCACTTATATGGGATTTTCCACTGGCAAGAATGTAGCTCAAGTTAAGGAAGATTTGAAGAGGGACTTCCTTCCTGCCTTGATTTTAGAGGGTGGCGTATGGCCAATAGTTCAGATTGCGAATTTCCGGTATGTGCCAGTAAGGTATCAACTCCTCTATGTCAATATGTTCTGCCTGTTAGACAGTGCGTTCTTGTCATGGATTGAGCAACAAAATGATGCCCCTTGGAAGCAGTGGTTCACGTCTTTTGGCCCTTTGAAGGAACGAGGAGGTCAGGGCAGATTATGAAAAGATTTCCTCGGTCTGTTGTATCTTCCTTTCTGAATGATAAAATTGACTAAGTTCACAACAAACGTGTAACTCCAGGAAAAAAATTATAACTGCCTGGAGCGCCAAAAGAGGTTTAGAAATTGGAATTTGGGGGTGAATTAATTGCTTTATAATTGTAAAGTGTTATTTAATTTTGTCCCAGAAATCTGAAGGCATTGGAAAACACAGAATCAAGCCCTTTATTTGTTAGGGCATTTTGTTACGTCTCCGAAACTATCCCAGGTTCTTTTCATGTCGACTGCACAGGGCCAAAGGCCACTACTTACGGCCAGGGTCTGTCAAGCTTCACATCGTTCCTATCTGAAATTGTGAAAAAAATGAAAATTTTCGAACTCATGCATTACCATACTTTTTGCGTTCGAAGGCATACTTCAATATGGATTTGGCCGTGCTATTTCCACACTATATACCCTGCTATCCTAAGTCCCGCTAGTAATTAAGATGCAAAACAACAATCGTTGCCTCTTCCAATTTTATTGTACCTGGAGAAGAAATTCGTATCAATTCCATTTTCGCTTAATCCACTCTCCCTCAACAGCAAACATAAAATTGGAAATTGTCCTGCGCCTAGAAATCAAAGAGACAGGTAGCTCTATCATTCAAATACACAAAAAGTAAAATGTAACCTCTTATTTGGTTTCTCCTTTTGTTCCTTTTTTCTATAAGCCCAATGAGATATTCGGTGGGAAATCACCAACAAAAGAAAGGGAAACGGGAAACCATAAAAGAAAAAAAAGCAAAAAGGGGTAAAGTTGAAAATTTTAAACTCATGAAAGTGACTTGATACATTTTTTTTCTTGAAAAAAAAAAAAATCTACTGAACTGATTACAGAGACTACATATATGAACTATAGCCTCCCCCAAGTGGTACTCTTGGCTTGAATACACACGATACCATCAGACAAGGGCAATTCTTGAAGCCAATGCTCTGAAAACAACAAGATATCAAGTTTCAGAAGGAATGGACACCAATGGTAAACAATGAGAAATTCACAATCATATTGGAAATGATGAATTAGAAAGAAAAGCAACTGACTGGTAACAAGATAGATCGGAAGAGTTTTTTAGTGAGATGTTAGATTTTTGCTAATATGAATGGGAAGCAAGTGATGTATATTTGCTTCAGTAGTAACAGATAGCTAGAAAAGAGGTCAACTTACTGGGACGCTTATTAGCAGTCCTTGATGATTGATCAGGACAGGAAGGCTTCTTCTGGCTGCAACCGGAATAGATTTCAACAATATGAGTGCTCTTTCAGCTGAGAACCTTAAATGATCTAAGTATAGGTTCCTCTTCTCCGCTAATTGCTCCACTTCACTAGCTGCATAAATTACTTGCTGGCATAAATCATCCAAACTTGCACACTTTGACAGCTTAGCAAGATACAGCCAGTCAGATTCAACCATGTGCCTCACGTGAACAACCATGTCATGAGCAATTATGCAAGACCAAGAATAATGATGACTTTGTTCTCCCAAATCCCTATCACAATAAGTTTTGTCAGGAACAGCATTAACAGGAATATACTTGCTCAGTTTCCATTGGACCAAGAACCTGTTCATGAAATAGCATATTTGCCCAGGTCCCGGAAGTTCATTTGTTGTGATAGATTCAACCTCATCCTTTGGCTTGAAGTTAAAATTATCTTCAGTTTTGGCCTTGAAATGTTTGATTTCATTTTGCTGCAACATGAGTATATTCCTATAGGTTGACTCACCGATAATATTAAGCCTTTTGGCTTCTGTTAGGACAGATTCAGATGTAGAGTCCAAAAAATACACATCTGATGGATTGCGAACAGAGTGATCTGCATCTGATTTTCCATTGGCTATAATTTGTTCCAACTCATTTGGGACAGATTGCCTCGGTCTTCCATCAGAATAAATACAAGTCAATTCCATTTTTGAAGGCCGAGGACAATCAACAGAGCAGCAAACTAGGACTTTGGTTCCCCTAGACCCAGGAGCTGGACAAAGGTAACATCCAGCTGCTGTAAGGGAGGCCTGCAGGATTGTGAAAATAACATAAAGAAGTTGAGATCAGCATCAACATAATCAATTTTTGAAGATAAAAAAATAGCCAATATTTCTCCATGCCACTTTAGTTTAAGCAATGCAGCATAATGATAAGCCATGATAAAATTCCATTCAATGTTTCTTTATTCTCTATGTTCCTGTATTCTCTCTTTTATAGAAGAAATTCCCACCAAAAAAAATTTTTGTTGATGAATAAATAATTTCCCAATCCATCCAGTCAAACAGGATCCTAGAAAGTGGGGAACATAATACAGTCTTTCTTTCTGTATTTTTTGTGAACATGTCACATGAACGCTATTTCAAACTAAAAATTTATTGCACTGAGCAAAAGGAACTAAGGAAACACTCCTGCAAGATCGCTTCCACGAGGATCATGACTTCTTGATAAAAGTCTTAAACAATTACACATATAATACATTATTCAGTAGAAGATATAAAGTGCAAGGCTTGATTTTGTCTAAATTATGCACTAAAAAAAAATTAAAAAGTTGAAAAAAGGAAAACCTTCAGCATCTACAATAGAGAACAAACTAATGTATAATTGCATAGAAATGTAAGAACATGAGTGGTGAAAATGATGTACCTTGCATGGGAAAGTACGAATGTAGTCCAACAGCAATTTTGAAGTGCTACCTCTGACTGGTCTATGCCGTTGAGAGATAAACTGACAGGTTGAGATTAAAGAGCATCAGTATAGTGCTTCAAAGTGATTCTAGATTAGAATGTCATTCAGGAAAACAATCGACTGCATTACAAGATCTATTAATCAGTACCTGCAAGACTAAGGCAATAAACTTTGCCAGGCATAAGTCCACAATTTTTGAGGGATTGAGAATCTCTAAATCAATGATGCCATAGCCCTGCTGCTGACCACATCACAAGAGAGGGGAGCAACCCAAATTGTTAGTCATTCATAAACCCTGGGAAATACAAAATAAAGTTTTCTTTAGAAGGACAAAAATACTCAAGTTTCCATGATCAAGTTAAATGTAAAATTAGGCACTCAAGATAACAGAAGGTGTCCAACAATCAAGGATGCTTACATCATCGATGGTCACAGCCAGACTTATCAAATTACTACAAATATTATCAACAAAAGCACGCGTTTGTCGGCAGGCGGAAATTACTGCTTGCATTTCAGATTTGAAGGTATCTGGAAAACAAGAGCTAGTTATGAGAAGGCTAAGTTTGTGTTTGCATTAAGGAAAGCCAAGTTTGGTGTTTCCCATATCAGTATAGAGTGCACACACCATCATATTGGATTCATCCAAGCAGATAAGTTCAAGCTACAGACTTTCTTTCAAAGAAAACACGAAAATAATAAAAAATAAAAAATCTTGCATAGCATGTTTATAAAATGAAGTAATCCTAACTATTGTAAGTATCATATGTACCAACATGATGAGACGTTCCCTAATGACATTCGAATCCTATTACGAGCATATAATAGGGTTCGGTTTGTTGGATCCTCCACCCAGTCCTGGCCACCCATTTCACATATCTGGAAGCAGATAAAAATCATTATTATATGTAAAAGCAATAAAAATAAAACAGCAACAAAAATTAAACAGCAACTATCTCAGGCGTACTCCTTATCTTCCCTCAAGAAATAATATCTTTCCATGACAAACTTTTCACTGCTAACCTTGTACATATCTTCCTTAGAAAAATGCAAGACCGGCCGCACTAGAAGTATCCCTTCATCCTTTGGAGCTTGATCATAAAAATGTGTGCTTGAGGAGAACAATTGAGAAGTAAAGGCCATGCCAGCAAGTCCTAGCACACCACTACTGCGAGAGAGTCTAAGAATGAACAATTCAGCCTGCATTTGCTCAGAAATTACAATATTTGCAGTGTCCATAGAAAGCTTTCTAAGCTGTGACCAACAGATAAAATGCGAATCTTTCGCATTTCACTTTATTATAGACAAAGTTCTACATGATATTCACATGCACAAGGACTCTTAGACATTTAAAGCAAAGACATGTACGTAGAAAAAGAATAAAAACTTAATGGTGCTCCAAACCTGGTCATCTGCATGGTGTGCAATTAGTAACACGCCAGTCCGGTTTTGAAAGCAAATATTCTGTAATTGTTGGAACCTGAAGTCCAAGCAAAGTGGGTATATCCCAGTTTTTGAGCATTCAATATCTTAAAGCATTTATTATTGAAGAATGAATTCCCACCTCCCATCAGAGGAAGAAGGAAAAAGAGGGATTGGGTGGAGTCAAGAGTAGCAACCCTAATTCCTAGCTTTAGAAAGAACCAAAAGAGTCACCTTGCGTCCCTTGCTTCTTCCTGCAAGTGACCTTGTTTAGGCTTCCCTTCTGGCCAGCTACAACAGGCGATCTCGCATCTGATTCCTACACAAAATTCATGTTAGCCATCTTCAATGCAATGAATAATCAATTCAATGTATAGAATGGTTCATATTCAAATTCAAAAATACCCATTTCCGAAACTCGATGGGAAACAATGTGCGCCTCCTCTCTGCTCTCTGCACGTAGCCCATGATCTACAACGATAGCTAAAAGACCGTCAATAAAACCTTCATGCTGCCCAACAGCATTAGGACCTTCGGTTTTCCATGCAGCAGTTAGGAAACAAAGCGCCATGCTGTCAGGGCCACCAGATACTCCTATAGCTGAGAAAAGAAACAAACACCAATATCTTATTTAATTTATATATCTAAGTAGAGCTTTGGTTGGCTGAAGCAGGAAAAAAATCACAAAATTCAAACATTTTTCCTTTTCCAGGTTGTATTTTGAAGATAAAATAATAGCCAAACCCCATCTATCCAAACAGTAGTTGAAGAAAGGAAAACTTAAGCAACAATTTATTAAGCAAATCATGTTCAACTAAGCAGCTCTTCCTGCTTCTGTCTAATAGTGTCCCAAAACCCCACACATGTAGCTTCCGAAAAAAAAAAAGCAGACTTTACCGACATTGCTAGAGGCCAAACCAGTAGAAAGCCATTTTACTCTTCAAATCAGCGATTCAGGTAATTTACAACATAAACGCACAGATAAAAGCAAAATATTTGCTAAAGAAAACTAGGCAAGTGGAAGTAATCACTGTTACCAATGCGGTGGTAGCGTTTGAGACCAGCCATAGCCATCTGCCTCGAGAAAGCTTCCTTGTAGTTCGCTAAGTCGATTGTGTCTTGGACAAGAGAAGATTTGCAGCAAAATAAGCGAGTTGGAGTTACAAAGGGAGGTATGCGGAGACGATAGAAACCGCGACGAGGAGAAATGAAGAGTGACCTCCAGCATTTTGGTGGCGAAATTGGAATCGTCTTCACGAAAGAAATGGTATTGGCTCTGGTTTGCGATGAGAAAGTGAACCCTAGCGCCATGAATCACTGGAAATTTTCTTCTTGAATCTTTGACGAGCAGAAGATTGGAGTTGTCATACTTCTACCATGAGTTGAAGTAAATTTACACTGACGATATGGGACCTGAATAACTATAGTAGCAGGAGGTTAACAAGTTAGACGACGCCTGGAGAACGGAGATTACTTCTGCAAATTCTCTTTAATCAATCATTTACTTGCGGTCGTCTAACTTGAGCCATAAATACTGGTAGACCGCCGGTGGTAGGAACGACACCCCGCATAAGGTCAGAAGATAATAAGGCCATATCAGAAAAATTTTAAAAATTCTCCGTTTTTAATTATATGGTTCTCAATTTATAATTTTATTAATATTTACCTTTTTTTTTACGGTTGATTGAGAACCTCCATAACATAAATTATAATATTAACATTATAAAATTAATGGAGTACTTAGCAATTTAATCCTTTTACTCTGAGTAGAAAGATCAAAATATTAATAAAATTACCAAATTAATAATCTTATAATTAATTTTTAAAATAGAGATTGGATGGTGTTTTGTGTTAATATAATATATATATATAACCTATGTTTGAAAACCTTATCTTTCTTCAGCATTTTATTTTTCTTTTTTTATAAATTTTTAATTTTTTTTTATTTTTCTGTATTGTGATTAAATGATTTAAATATTTTAATTAAAAGTTTATTATAAATTATTTATATTAAATTATTTAAATTACTGAACCTTATCCATATATAATCATAAATATGTATCCATTATTTAAATACGTTATTTAAATTGTTTAAATTACAAACTATTTAAAATTTAGCTAAAATCTTCTATTTGTAACCTCATGACTTTAAAATCTGGAAAAATCTCGATTGTCATTATAGTTTATTAGATGATAGGTAATAGCACTCAAATCTTTTGAAAAACTATATTATAACATTCAAATCTCTAATTTTTTTTATTATTGTTATTATTTTTTGCGTTAAATATTATTTATTTTTAGGTAAACAGAGGGAAAAGAAGGCTAGCAATGGAACGTGGAGCGAGATTGTCAGTTCTATTTATTTAATTAGAATAATTTATTATTATATATTAATAATTACAATTACATTAAATTAAATTATTATTTTTAGTTTACCAGTTTTTTTTATTATTTTATGCACTTTATTAATTAATAATGCATCCGTATAAATATATATTAATTAATTAATAGGAATTGCCACGTGGTAGACATGACATTGCATTTCCCAAACGTCAAAATGTCTACGCTTTAAAAACCAGAAACAATGGAGAAAAGGAGGAACACAAAAACTGCACTTCACATCCCACGCACAACTTGAGATTCAACTTTCAACCTCCTTAACTCTCTCTTTTCCCGATGCGGGAGCTTTCCCGCCAAATCAAACAACCAGTAACAACCTCACTAACCGAACAGCCATGGCCGCCCATCACCAAGCCTCTACAACATTTCCATTGAAATTCGCTTTCTTTGTAGCTTTCATCTCCCTCTTTCTTCTCCATTTTCTTAATTTTTCTAAAAAAACCCTAACCCTGACCCCCCCAAACGAGATCAACAGCACCACCAAGTACATAGTTCGTTTCACGGAGTACAAAAAGGTGGACCATCATCGTCAGTATTTGGAGTCAAGACTTAAATCGGCTGGCTGGGAATGGGTTGAGAGGCGAAATCCGGCCATGAAATACGGGACTGATTTTGGGTTGGTGGCTATCGAGGTATCCCAGAGGGAGAGATTGATTGGGGAGATTGAGAGATTGGCGATGGTTAAAGATGTGAATGTGGATTTGAGCTATAAAAGGGATATACTTGGCAGTAACAGTGGTGGTGCTTTTGTAGATGGGAAGAAACGACCGGGAAAGATATTCACTTCTATGTCTTTTAATGAAGGTTATCCAATGGCGGCAACAAGCAATTCTTCGATTCATTGGGGACGCCATCTTTTGATGCAGGTATGAGGGTTTTCTTTTCTCTATTGTTATTGATTTATTCAATTTTTATTCTGTTTGCTTGGCGAGAAGCAAGTGAGTTGAAATATTTGAGTGGGCTCAGTCAAGGGCGTGTTTCTTTTCTCTTCTCTTTTTCCCATCTTTATAAAACGAGAATATCTAAGATATTGTTCTATCGTTTGACTTGGACATCTAATACAATTGTGGTGTGTTATTATTGCTGGGAGCTTGAAACGCTAATGATTATACTTTGTATCTCTTGTCCGTGTCTACATACAAATGGAAAATTCAACTGCAGAACTTACTTCAATTCTTTTGGGTGTAAAAAGTTGGTAGACATCTTAAAAGAAAGTCTTTCAAACGAACTTCCTAATCCCTTTATGTGTGTAATGTCTTGAAGCTTCTTTAGTTCTTTTGTGATCGGAGTGGAACGTGGACTATCTTAAAATCAAACTTTAAGGGACCAAATTTTTGTTCAACAATTTCTCTTTTCTCTTTGGTTTTACTTGCTTACAGTTTTTTATTCTGCTTCAGAAGTCACAGGTCACTTCCTTGTTTGGGGCAGATGTTCTTTGGGCAAAAGGCTATACTGGTGCTAAAGTTAAAATGGCTATTTTTGACACCGGAATTCGATCTGATCACCCACATTTCCGTAATATTAAGGTATTAGTTGTTGGTGGGAGATCTATGATTCTCTGCACGTTGGTTCTTTTGGATTCAGATTAATGTTGGTATGATGCTATTTTCAGTTTTTATTTTGTAACCGCAATGGTGGTTTTCATATTGAGTCCTGATAAATTTTCAGGAGCGCACTAACTGGACCAATGAAGATACTTTGAATGACAATCTTGGTCATGGAACTTTTGTTGCCGGTGTTGTTGCTGGTCAAGATGCTGAGTGTCTTGGTTTTGCACCTGATACGGAGATATATGCATTTCGTGTTTTTACTGATGCACAGGTAATGATTGTTGGAAGTCAGAAATATGTTTATTAGCTTATTTTATTGTATTTACGTCTCATTTACTGAATCTGTGCTGATGTTGGCACACATGTAAAGTGCACGTGTGCCTTCTGAGTTTAGTTCATAAACTTTTAACCATTATACCTTAAAAATATGCTATTTTATATACTGGCCTGAAGTTTACGCTCATGGTAAAGAAATATTAATTTCACACACTATCATCTGGCAAAGTTATTGTTTTAAAGTTAATGGAAGAGAGTATTAGCAGGCAATATTTTAGGAGTTATATTCAGTCTACAATATCCTTTACAACCTTCATTTTTTAATAAAATTTTGTTTCATTCATTTTATGTAGTTTATAAAATTTGGCAAGATTATGAGAATTTAGCCTTCAGCCTATTGCAGGTATCCTACACTTCATGGTTCCTTGATGCATTTAATTATGCTATTGCCACAAAGATGGATGTGTTGAATTTGAGTATAGGTGGACCTGATTACTTGGATCTGCCATTCGTTGAGAAGGTAAGACTTGTCTTGCTGGTATATTGTAGCCCAACAGCTTGACACGATTAATTTGATGCTTTTGCTTAATCTGCAACTAATGACTTTGGCTGTTCAAAGTGACTGATGCTATTTTCCCCTTAAATATGTTTCAAGAAAGCTGGATGTCTGTCTAATTGAATTCACTATTATTTAAAGCATTTCCTAGTGTACAGGATCAGTTTTGATTTGC
Source organism: Jatropha podagrica (assembly GCA_947857235.1). Lineage (NCBI taxonomy): Eukaryota > Viridiplantae > Streptophyta > Magnoliopsida > Malpighiales > Euphorbiaceae > Jatropha > Jatropha podagrica. Next base: position 22,715 of record CANUEP010084316.1, read on the forward strand.
ATATTTTTGCTGTGAAACTTCATTTACAAACTCTTTACACATCTTTCCACATAAAGTTTGCATATTCATCCAGTTAATGCTTAGGACATCCTTGTTTACCAGGTATGGGAAATAACAGCCAATAATATCATTATGGTTTCGGCTATTGGAAATGATGGACCACTTTATGGAACTTTGAACAACCCAGCAGACCAAAGCGATGTTATTGGTGTGGGTGGCATAGATTACAGTGATCACATGGCCCCATTCTCATCTCGTGGCATGAGCACCTGGGAAATTCCTCATGGGTAATACATTGTACTCTGTTTTCTACTGGTTTTATTATTATTGCATTAGTGAATTGTTGTAGTCATTTTATAAACTAGATGAACTTTCTGATGATCATCATGTGAATTATCTATCGTGGGCCTTGCTTAACAAGCGCTGAGTAAGTTTGTCATTTATTTTTTTCTAGTCCCTTGGCTTTTCCTCAGTATGGGTTATATTTGGCATTGCTGACTAATCTTAATTGAGTAAATTTCTGGTATAGCTATGGTCGTGTGAAGCCAGATGTTGTTGCATATGGGCGGGAAATCATGGGATCGAAGATCAGCACTGGCTGTAAAAGTTTATCTGGGACTAGTGTAGCAAGTCCTGTGGTTGCTGGTGTGGTATGCCTGCTTGTCAGTGTCATCCCTGAAAGTAGTCGTAAGGACATTCTAAATCCAGCAAGCATGAAGCAAGCACTAGTTGAAGGAGCTGCTAAGCTTTCTGGTCCTAATATGTATGAGCAAGGTGCAGGAAGAGTTAATCTGTATGTTCTTATACTTCTATTTAGTTGGAATTATTATTGAAACAATTTGTCTTCTTATTTTAAGAATTTTTAGATGGTGGATTTTGTTTATTATTAAAATTGTTCCACTTGTGACCTGGAAGTCATGAGTTTGAGCTGCAAAAACGGCCTTTTTGCAAAAGCAGGGGGAAGGCTGCATATATCAGCCCTTCCATAGCCCACAACAGACGTGCCCTTCTCTTTCGTTTTTTTTTTTAAAAAAAAAAAAATTCCGGTTATGAGATAAGGGACACAACTTTAAAGAAGCAGTTTATTGGAAAAATAATGAGCACTGATTATCAGCTTTTCTTTTATTTGTTGCTGTGTTATCATCACTCAATCCTTGGGTACCAGTATGATCACTTCCAGCTCTCAACTCCTCTTTCAGGTTAGAATCATATGAAATCCTAAAGAGCTACCAACCTCGGGCAAGCATCTTCCCTAGTGTTCTTGATTTTACAAATTGCCCTTATTCCTGGCCCTTTTGTCGTCAACCACTCTATGCTGGTGCCATGCCCATTATGTTTAATGCAACTATACTGAACGGAATGGGTGTCATTGGCTATATTGAAAGTCCACCAACATGGCATCCCTTGGATGAAGAAGGAAATCTTCTAAGCATTCACTTTACATATTCAGAAGTCATTTGGCCTTGGACTGGTTATTTAGCACTCCACATGCAAATAAAGGAAGAAGGTGCACAGTTCTCTGGAGAGATTGAAGGCAATGTAACTCTTAGGGTATACAGTCCTCCAGCTCCTGGTGAGAAGGGCCGTCGAAGTAGCACTTGTGTGTTGCAACTAAAATTGAAGGTGGTTCCAACTCCAGCAAGATCAAAGCGGGTTCTATGGGATCAATTTCACAGCATCAAATATCCCCCTGGATATATTCCAAGAGACTCTTTGGACGTTCGCAATGATATTCTTGATTGGCATGGGGATCACCTACATACAAATTTTCATATTATGTTCAACATGTTACGAGATGCTGGTTACTATGTTGAAACACTCGGTTCACCTTTCACATGTTTTGATGCTTATCAATATGGGACACTTCTGCTAGTCGATCTTGAAGATGAGTACTTTCAAGAAGAGATTGAAAAACTGAGAGATGATGTTATTAGTGCTGGATTGGGGTTGGCTGTGTTTGCTGAATGGTATAATGTGGATACCATGGTAAAGATGAGATTCTTCGATGACAATACACGGAGCTGGTGGACTCCTGTTACTGGAGGTGCAAATATTCCAGCACTAAATGATCTTTTGGCTCCTTTTGGGATTGCTTTTGGAGATAAGATACTGAATGGAGATTTTTCTATTGATGGAGAGCAAAGTCGATATGCATCTGGAACTGATATTGTAAGGTTTCCAAGAGGTGGGTATGTCCACAGTTTCCCTTTCCTGGATAGCTCAGAAAGTGGAGCCACTCAGAATGTACTGCTGACTTCTGGCATGACCAAGGTGAAAACTGTGGTCTCCATTCATTGTTTGTCATACAATCATTCTTCAAGGTCTAGTTATTAAATGTTGATTATTCTGCATTTTTTCCTCGAGCATGGTACCTCTCTCTCTCTCTAAAAGGCAAACATATACATGCATGCATGCTTGATAAGAAATTTACTCGATGAATGCTTAAAATACTTGTAAAACCCTTCTTTTTTCATGGACCATTTTTCTTTTTTTCACTTCAGCATTTCAAGGGCAGTTGGACGTCTTCAACATTACTTCTCTGGTCCGTTAAATTTGACACTTTTTACTTCTTCTTTTGTTCCATTTATGTGACACTTTTAGAAAATGAAGTTAGTATTCATTATTTTATTTCGACTTTACCCTTATCTAGATATCTCTACTAAACTCTCTCTCTTAATTACAAAGAATTAATAAAAGGGTAATGTAACAATTACTCTTATTTTTTTCTAGAATTGAGGTGGTTCAATCATTTAGCATTTAATTTTTTTTCCCTTTTTCTGCTGAAGAATGTGTGCAAGTAATATATATATCAACATTATGCAGGCAGACTCTCCAATTCTTGGCCTTGTTGAGGCGGGTGAAGGTCGTATTGCAGTTTATGGGGACTCCAATTGTCTGGATAGCAGTCATATGGTTACTAATTGTTATTGGCTTTTGAAGAAAATGTTAGAATTCACCAGTGGGAATATTAGAGACCCTTTGCTCTTTGCAGATTCTGTGAAACTAGATACAGGCATTTACATAGATGATAATCAATTACCTTCTCGAAGAACTGATGTGAATTTCTCTTCATATTCCGCTGTTGTGAAGAAGGATCTGATATGCAAGAGTGACTCCAGATTTGAAGTGTGGGGAACTAAGGGATACAATCTACATGTTAGGGGAAGGAACAGAAGACTTCCAGGCTATCCTGTTATAGATCTGGGGAGAGGCTTGAATTTTAGTGTTGACACTTCAAGTTCGAGGCGTCCAAAGTTTACCGAGAAAAGTAAGGGCGATTTGTTGGGAAATAGTTACTGGAGCATGCTTTATGGAGATGAGGTATGAAATATGCAATCCATTAAGATGTCATATTATTTACTCTAGTGATTTTGTCTCCCCTATAAGTAAAAAGTTTAGTTTCATTCTCATTAGTAGTTGTATTCCTTCTCATTTGCAGCTCGATGCTCCTGTGCTAGTTGCTAGTCATTGGCTTGTACCTGCAGCTGTGGCAGTTACTGGTCGGTGAAAAATCATCTCACTTCACAAACTTACAAAAGCTTTTTATATTTTTCCTTTTGTACTGGACTGATATACTGGCTTTTTTTATAGGCCTTTTCTTACTGTTGAGCATTTGGCGGATTCGACAGAGGCGGCGTCGGAGGAGAAGAGGATCTGGCTCAGGTCGGTTAAGCAATCTATAGCTCGAGACTTATCATTTCACCTGCTCTGCTCCTGAAATATTGTTACAAAATCTGAGTATTTTATATTGTTACACATTAGTGAGAGTTATTGCAGGCATTGTGATAGGAATGAGCTTTGTATTGGGGTAGAGTTGAGTTGTACATTGTTGTTGGTTCGTTCGGATGCCTGCAATTCCACAAATTTTTGAAGTAACCTCTTGTAATGCTACAAATTTTTGAAGAGTAAAGGAATCGTAGATCATCTGGAAACAGCCCTAGGAACAAGAAAATTTGCCTCCCGGTTATGGATTAGCCTACTGCAATATGGATATGCTTCCTTCAGCGAGCTAATTAATAATCCAATTACTCCTGCCAACAAATAATTATCACATTTACAAAAGTAGTATATACATAAATAAGTGTCACAGAGGGAGTGAATATAAGATTGTGAAGGAGCAAGCAACAAGGCAGTACAGAATTCTAAATGAGAAGAAATGTTCATAAGATAAATAGACACGTCGTAATTGGATTGTGGGAGTCTAGATAGCCTTTGGTGCTCATGATGATGGAGATGATTTTTCGATAGATATTTTAATTTCTCTGATAGTGCCAACGACAACCTAAAAAGAAGCTGTCGTTCGTGGCCAGCCTGCTTCTGACGAGTTATCGGCTCTGTTACATTCGGGAGCGGTGGAACGGCAGCGCCTAGAATTTCGGTCGCTCTCCTCGCATACCATTACGCTGCCGTTTTGTAACCTTAAACTAACGTTTAACCTTTACTCCGGAAACGTTAAATTTTGGGAGAAAGGCCGAACGACAAAATAAATTAAATATATTGATTCCGCGAGATTAACTGACCAAAGGATATTTGAATTTATGAAATCGTTTACTCATTAATTGAACATGCAAGTCCGCAGCCAATAAACCAAGAAAGTAAGAGATTTTTGCACAATGACTGCAATAAGAACAGAAACTTCGTGGAAACTTCCAACACATAAACAATCAGATTCCAGAGAAGAAACAAGGGTAAAAGGAAGAATAAAAGGAAAAACAAGATAAACAGATTCAATGTTGTTGAGTTCTTTCTTTCTAGCACCTGTGTATATTAATATACATGAAACCTGAACCTGAACATCTTTCCCTGACTTGTTGTAACAGTGTGGGTTCGCAGAGGTGTGTCTAACATTCACAGCCGGAAGATCTTTGTTGCCGTCCACCCCCCACATCAATGGTTTCAGGAAGGTAACTTCATTATTGATGAAAAAAGCAGCATCAAATTGGTTAGTATGGCGACCAAATAACTGGGTCGGAACAAAAAAATACAAGTTTGCACTGGTATTTCTAATGCAGCTGTACAGAACTAACAATTTTTCTTCTATTTTTCCCCTTATTGAGCTCTGATACAGTAATTTATGCCAAAACACACACATATATATTGCAGAGAATCCGTTGAGTTGTGACAAAAACATACTTCCAATAAAGCATATAAATAGGTTTTTGGCCCAGAAGAGTTGCTCAATAAGGGGAGGGTACAGCAATTCATGGTCTTGGCCAATTGAGGTGTTCAACCTCAAAAAAGACAAAAAGATGAAGTATTAACAGAAAAGAGGAAGAAAAAAATTTAACATTGTAGGAACTTCTAATAGATAAAAGGAAACTGGCAATAAGAATATCCATCTACAGTAGAAATCCATGAAACCTAGCTTCCATTTGCACACACTTACTTACCATGACTTGGGCCTACAGTAGTAGATTGACAGATCTTAACATGGCAAAAAAAATTTGAAAATGAATTCAGAAATACTCACATTTCTTCTTCAGGTTCATTTTTTAGAGCATTCTTGGCAATACACTGGAAAGCAGCTTCCACATTAAATCCCTCTTTTGCAGATGTTTCAAAATAAGGAATATTTCCCTTGGAGGCACACCAAGCCTTTGCCTTCTTCTCAGATACCTGTTAATTGGTAGGACAAAACCATGATACACCCCCTAAGATCCCAAACAGAAATAAGATCGCGGACAACAACCACAAATTTCTAAATAGAGGCAGTATTAGGAGAAATAAATTCATCTTACAACACGAGTATTCCCGCCATCAACGTCTATCTTATTCCCCAGCACAACAAATGGGAAGTTTTCAGGATCAGAAGGGCTGGCCTGAATATGAAGAAAAAATGATGCCTTAGAGATAATGGAATGAAGAGATTTTCCCATGCTAATGGCTTAATAATACCTGAATCAGAAACTCCTCTCGCCAATTATTGAGGTTATCAAAGGACTTCCCTACATTCACATCATAGACAAGAACACAACAGTCTGCACCACGGTAAAATGCCACTCCTAGACTTTGAAATCTTTCCTGCCCTGCTGTGTCCCATATCTGAAAGTTTGCACAGTGGAAAGACGTCAGTTGTAAGCAGAGATGCTTATAAGGTCTCTTCATCGAGTTAAAGAGAGAAACATGGCTTACATTTCAAATGCTTCTGCCTCTGCTCTAATTAGCTAACCCCAATATTAACTCTCCAGACTAACTTTGTTATATTCGTATATCATTTTCCAAAATTTAGCATAGGCCTATAGATATACTTCTATTGGTAAGGCGAGTGGCTTTAGGGTTTCAGAAACAGAAAGGAGAAGAAGACCAATGACATGGGCTCAAAGGTAAAGGATGAGTTTGTTTCACAATTGTGCAGAACCAGTAACCTCAAAAATAAAAAAGGACTATGTATTCATATCATCAGGAGAAATGAAAACTATTTAGTTTCCAAAAACGATAAATATGAACGGATCATCATGCATATCCATTTGTGTGTACCAAAAAAAAGCATCTTTATGCGAAAAAAAAATGTAAATATACACACAATTTGAAATCAAGGATCATAACAAACCTGCAGTGTAAAAAGCCGGTCCTCAAACTGAACTTCTTTAGTCAAGAAATCAGCTCCAATAGTTGCTTTGTACTGATTGCTGAATTTCCGGTTCACATACCTAAATTCTTAGTTCAAGGGCAAACACCACAGATATATGCCAGAAATCCAAAAACAAAAAACACAAACAAAGCTGAATTCCAAGATTTAGGATACTGATTCATGAGAGATGTCTTCCCAACCCTGTCAATAATCGCCACAGAAATTATTCAAATCACTGAACAAGCACAAGAGCTCAAATATCGAGAAACAAGCGACAATTGTTGCCAAACCAATGAATGAATTTCAAAGACAATATTCCGATCTAATCTCGAAATTTCAACATTTAAGACCCAGAGGAAAAGAAATTCCTCCAGAGAGACAGTGCAGTGGAGCAAACGATAAACAGTTGATTTAGCGGGAACTTGTTTCATTTCTAATTACTCAAACAACACGAAAAACAATTTAAGATTCATAACTTTCTTCATTTTGGTTCATCGGTTTTCTCGATGAAGAAACTGCTAGAAACAATGCGGCCAAACCAGCTCGAAAGATTATTATAACTATAGCCCGAAAAAATGAAAACAAAATTCTATTTCACACTTTGGCATTCGCGTCATGAAATTTCAAACTTCACATTGAGATTTTTCCAATCAGGTAACTTAATAAACGTGAACGATTCAATATTCAAATACATGAAGAAGAAAACGAAGCATAATTTATTAAGCTTCCAATTTGAATTAATTTTCTCGGTGACCAAACAAAAACGTTATGCTGGTAAAAGAAAGAAACACGGAAGAGACGCTAACCCGCTGTCGCCAAGGATAATGACTTTGAGAAGCATGCGTCTCCGAGAAGCCATCTTTGGATTCCAAAGCTAAACTTCAATTCTCTGTTAGAAATACAGACCTTTGAGTAGCTTGTCCTTTGCATTAGTTAGATAATCTAATGCTCCGTCCGGCCTTCGACTGAAAATGAAAACTGCTAATTCACTTTACCGACCAAAATAATAATACAGATAATTCTTTCAAGATTAGCAACTAACGGTCAGAGCCAAATAGCCAAAAGAGGCCCAACGACCTTTTTTTTTTTTTTTTTTTTAAATTATTATTATACGTACCAAACTGCCTCACGCGTTATCACGCGTTGTTTATAACGACAATCTGCGTTAGTAATTCGCTACAGCCTACATGCTGATGTGTTGTCGTCTCTTTGTATGCTGATGCCGTTTTGGCAGTCATAACCCCTAACACTATGATATGACCACAAAATCACAAATTTCTTTTATATTTTGGTAATTTTAGAATTTAATGAGTTGGTAAATTCAATTAGTAATCATCTCACTGGACTTGCTAAACGAACAGCGCCCATTAGCCCAAAAAATATGTGCATTGCATGCAAGGCTGGGAGCTAAGCGGGACACAAATTATGACTGGAAGTTGGCACAGTCAGTCCACAAAAACCTAGCTGGTGTAGCCAATATTCTTTCAAAAAAAAATTATTATTATTATTATTATTATTATTATTATTATTATTATTATTATTCTTATTGTTTAAATAGAAGAATAGTATAAGCTGGCCACATTCTTCTCCCGCAAATACGAATAGAGTGCCACCACTTTTGACACTTCCAGTGATTTTTATGCGCACTAGATAATGCCTCCCACAACTACTTGTTTTGTTTGACTTTGACAGGCTTGCTATTTTGCTTTTTTAAAGAAGAAAAATCCAACTTCCATATACATAGCTATGCACTCATGGTGTTTGTTTACTTCATTTAGGTTGGCAGGTCCTGCTCAGAAAATAACGGGTGAAGTTGCTTATATCACCAAACAGAGCTTCACCCAAAAGCTAAAACGACCTCAAAATGGTTTTTTATTCATAGAAATTATTGAATACTACAGCATGGATCGGCTTTCCAACAAAGCCGATCTAACTGCTTAACCTCAATTCAAGAAAATGTACAAGGAGGCTAAAGTAAAAGTAGTAGTATAATTTAGTCAGAAATCAAGAATTCCAAACAAACTTTTAACAAACAAATAAGTATACATGTTTAAGCAATGAATAAAAGAATCAACCCTGTAGTTTCATTTTCTCTTGTATTTGTTTATAAACAATAATAGATACATATTAAAACTGATAACTCAAAATCAGGGGGTAAAAACCAAAAAAAAAAAAAAAAAAAAAAAAGAATTGTATATGTTATCACATCTGAACATGCCATTCTTGCAATCAATAAATGTGACATCTAAGTGAGAGTGACTGTAAGTGAGAATGAGAAGGAGGTGGCCAGTTCTTTACAGAAAAATTGAGGCTTCTGCTACCGTGAACTTCCGTTGAAACCTTGGCTGTTTCTCTTCATCTTTGCCATTTCCATTTCGTGGGTATTCTTACCTTCACTGCTTGAGCCGGAAGGGTATAAACCATATTCACTAGTTGGTCCACTATATTCACTGCTAGCACCGTACTCCTGACTTCCCAGTGCCATCTTCCTGAATCTTATCATGTCCTCATTGTATTGGCTGGTGTCGTAGTCTGAACTGCCACTGTATAAACTACTGTGTCCAGGTCTCATTCCTTCATTAAGATCAGACAGAGCCACGTCTCCTTCTAGAGCTCGGACTACCTGCTCAAGTTAAATGTAGAAGATACCATATTATTTAAACAAATTATTTCTGATCGACTGTCTTTTCGACTCAATTAACACTGGCTCTTAGCACCAGTCTAAACATGGTATTTCTATCACCAATCACACAAAATCTAATTACTTCAGAACCATTTGTAAACAGTACAGTTAACAGGTCAAAACAAACTAACTGTAGTTGAGTTCTAACTTTTTAATTCCATTATTATTACCTGACTCATACGTGGTCGACGCCGGGCTGAATGACGCACACAAGCAGCAGCACAAGCAACCATGCGAGCCATCTCATTATTGTCATAACTATTTTGCAGTTTTGGGTCTGCTAGAGTATCAAAGTTCCCATCTTCTAGAGCTCGTGTGAGTAAAGGCCTTGCCTGTTTAAGAAAATTAAAGTATACTTTAGATTTCTCCATGATTTCAACCATCTATTATCATGTGGTTGACACTTGTGCTGCGTCCATATGCTTTGTATGCACGTTACAAGTTTATAACTCACCCAGTCCACCAAACTGTCCTCCATGAAAGTCTGAGCAGAGTCAACAGGCCGACGTCCAGTAATCAACTCCAGAAGCATAACCCCGAAGGAAAATACATCAGATTTATCTGTTAGTTTACCACTTGCTGCGTATTCTGGAGCCAGATACCTGTATAATAGATAAGCATGTAAGTACTTGAAAAATAACCTATCAATATTAGTTGCCAAAGCAACATGAGTAGAGAATTGACCAAGAAAACATATCTGCTTAACAACAATGTTAACTGAAACAAAACAGAATAAACAACCGTCCATCCCAACATGTCACCTGAGTTCCAGTCTTAATAAACTGCACATGAACACAGTCCATATACTAGAGCTAATTACCACTTTGTATCAAAGATTCAAGAGGTTTAAAACAAGTACTGGAGAAAGCAAGACCTTCAAAAACAGGATTCACTCGTTAAACATGTGTCCCGAAATGCAAGCATGAGAAGTCCAGGTCATACTACGGTTTATCTCAGACACACAGTCAACACCAAAATACTGACCAATGGGACTACAGCAATATTAAGGAATTAGTCTTACCCAAAGGTTCCCATCACCCGGGTGGAGACATGTGTATTAGTATCAGAAGAGAACTTTGCTAAGCCAAAATCTGCAACCTGAGGAAAAGATTGATCATAAGAATAAATGGAAGTCAAAAGGATGGTGTGGAATCCAATCAGATTAAAAAAACAAAAACAATTGTACCTTTGCCTCAAATTTGAAATCTAACAGTATATTAGCTGCCTTAATATCACGATGAATAATCTTGGGATGACCTGAGGAAAATCAGCTTAAAATCAACATAACAATATATTACATAAAGGGTTGAAGGAAGACTAAAGCATTAGGAACTTACAATCTTCGTGAAGATATGCAAGTCCTTTTGCAGACCCCAAAGCAATTCTGAGCCTTGTAGTCCAATCCATGGTGGGTTGACCCTTTCCTGCAATGAGATGAGGATCCTCCATTAGATAGATGTAGCCCAAAATATAGAAGATCAGTTTAGAAGTATATTTTCTAAACATCAACGATAGCTTATCAAAACCAATTTAATGAGAAAAGGGAGGGAGGGAGGCATTGAAAAATCAATATGGCAAAAGCATCAGAAACAATTTACAATACCATGACGATGTAAAAGTAGGAAACAGAGATAATCAAAGTAATTTTCCATCAAAATTTTTCAAACATACCATGCAAGTGAAACTCCAAAGTGTTGTTTGGCACGAACTCATAAACAAGCAGTCTCTGAGACCCAGTAATACAATACCCAACCAACGAAACAAGATGTTTATGATGCACTCGGCTAATGATTTCAATTTCTGCCTGGAATTCACGCTCCCCTTGTCCGCTTCCAGCTTTTAGCTGTTTGACAGCTACTTCTTTTCCATTTGGAAGGACACCTCTGTGCACATACCCAAAACCACCTTGACCAAGAAGGTTAGCATCAGAGAAGCCATCTGTCGCCCTTGCTAATTCCTCAAAGGTAAATGTGCTCTTTGAGAAACCCAAAGAAAGGCCTGGAGAAGGCGGTGGGAGTGGGTTTTCAGAGCCAGAATAATTGGAGCCAGAGCCACCACTGGAGTTCATGAAAGCCGGTGGAGGTGGTGGTGGAGGCATTGAAATACGTTCAGGAGGATATGGTGGCCTTGAAGCAACTGGTGGTGGAGGACTAGGTTTCGGCATTGCGGCAACACGATCTGGAGGAGGAGGAGCATGTTGTTGCCAATACTGCTGTTGACCACCATAAGGACCATCTGGAAATACAACATTTGCAAGCTTGTGAACCGTGCTAAGGCTACCAATTACAACACATGCGTAACATTGCATTGAGTATGTGGAATGAATCGGTGTTTGCCAATATGCAGATTGAAATAGCTAAAATCCAGTCCAAAAGAAAGAAAAACCCATCCGTGACTCCATGGACTACTCATTTGAAGCTATCGCAAGTATCATCTTAACTTATGATACTTGCAAGTACATTTAAAATCAGTCTTAGAAATTTCCATGAAAAATATTACAAAACCGAAGACAAAAACAGACCAATAATTTACAAAAAAATGAATCTGGGTGTTTTGTTTCTCCAAAAATGACCGGATGAAAAATCCAATCTTTGTAAAGGAAAAAAAAAAAAAAAAAGCAAACTCACCCCGAATCTCAAAAATACAAAGAGATCTCACCTTTAGGCCCAGGAGGAGGTGGGGGGACATAATAGCCAGCCTCATCATCGTTCCTCCTCTTCTTCCTCCTGCAACAAAGACACAATATACTCAAAACTAAAAGAATCGCCACTCCTCCAATAGCTATCCCCACTACCACCCCTGTCGATATCCCCGAAGAATTCGTGGACGGTGGACTAGCAGAAGACGGTGGAGGTGGACTCTTAGTGGTCGGGGTAGAAGGGGTTCCAGAATTGGCCGGAGGAGTCGGTGTTCTAGAAGGTGGAGGAGGAGAGGGCGTGGTTGAAGGCGGAGAAGGGGTAGACGGCGTGTTTGAAGGCGAAGGAGAGGTGGAAGATGGAGGAGGAGGAGCTGGTGGAGAAGGTGAAGGAGTAGAAGGCGGCGGCGGGGAGGAGGATGCGGCTGGAGGTGGTGTGGTAGCAGCTGGTGGTGGAGGAGATGGGGTTTCCGGTGGAGGTGCTGCAGGAGTAGCAGGAGGTGGTGCAGAGAGAGTGGCTGGTGGAGGGGCAGCAGGCGTGGCGGGAGGAGGAGCCGTTGAGTTCGTCGACGGCGGCGACGTGGGAGCGGGAGCTGACATTGCGGCAAAAGTATAAAATTTCTGTAAATTTACTACTGTTTTAAAACAAAAGGAGCATCTGAGAGAAAAAGAGAAGGTGTAAGTAGAGACAGAGTAGAGTCCTACGCAACGCTAACAGCGCGTTTTTTGAGATTTGTAAGTTTGAAGGATACTATTTTTTTCTTTTTTTTTATTTTCATTTTTTGCGTGGGGTTTTGGAGTTATTGATATTTGGGACAAAAGCGAACAGCCAAGTTGGACTCCCTTTTCACATGTGCGAATAGAACAGAAAATAGCATTATGCTATGCCGTTTTGATAAAGCAGCGGCTCTTATGGGGCCTACACGTATGGCCCGCGTACTCTAGTCCGGCAATTTTATTCGTCCGAGTTGGGTTTGGATATATGTTCTGTGCTCCTTATTTTTATATGTATGGTGCCATCTGCCATGTGATCTTTGGAACTGTTTTTTCTTTTCAAGATTTTATCTTTAATTAGCTATTTAATTATTAAAATTTTTTAACCATGTTTATTGTATATCAGTAATAATGTATTTATCCCAAGATAATGTTTAAAAAAAAAAAGTTAATACAATATAATATATTATGAGTTTAGCGTTTTACAGTTATGTGGTTGTTACTCTAAGCAAAAGGAAAAACGAGCTGGACAGTAGTGGATACCAACACTTCAGGATTTGGACGTGTTTCCTAATTATTTAAATTATTATTATTAATAACTATATATACCAACATTTTAGGATGCCAATGGTTTTTTTTTTTTTTTTTTCGTGTTTGCTGTAATCTTTAAAAAAAAAATCTCTCTTCTATCTTTTTTCAGAGTATCCCAACCCCGACACACGACTTTTTTAAAATATTAAAAATTTTCCTACAAACCTAAAACCTCAAGGTGCAGAAGAAAATTGCCAAATGGCAGCATTAACCTTTATTTTCCAAGAGGAAAATTGAGCAATTTGCACCACCGAGTCATCGGTCAATGGCTCGTATTTCTTTCTCCAAATTTGAAAAGCTGGGTTTTTCTTTTTTTTTATGTGCATTAAAAATTAAAATTCAATTCATCATCAACAGAATGATTAACCTAATTGATATGGATTAAATCGTGTAATCAAAGCAGTTAATTAGTTCGTTGGGTCTGATTTACTCCAATTTTGGAAAGAATTTGCAATCATAAACAGTGAATATATTGTGCCAGGTTCGGTGGTGGAGGGTGGCAGATTCGTACTAACAACCTTCTTATTTATCTTTAATTAATTCTAGAGATTACAGTAACGAAGCTTGGCTAATTACCAATACACCCCAACTCATTGAGTTATTTCCATAGACCCACACGATGTACCAATATTTTTTATTATGTAAAAACAATTAAATTTGTTCTTCGCAATCAAATGATTCTAGAAACATAATGCCACAGCAGAGGCGTGTTCAAATATATCCCCATTTTGACTTTGAAATAGTCAAATTACACGATTGACCCCCCAATTAGTTTGAAACAAAATTTAGTTATTTCACTTATTAAATTCAAATATGTTATATAATTTCAGTTTCTCTCTTATATTGGTTTGTGATACTGAAGGAAAAACAGAACTGATAAAAATTTCAAGATTGGCAGAGAATTTGGGTTTGAAATTTTTATTTTGTTTACTTATGTAGAGGGCAGTGGTGGAATTGAAAATTAAGGGTTGTTGAAGGAGACAAATAGACAAAAGAGGTGGGCCATGGAGACTCACATGGTGGGCCTGCTATTGTTACAGTCTTCTCATAATTAGTGGCATGACATTCGCCTATCTGCCTCTGACTCACTATCGAATATTCTTTTTAATCCAGCTATCAAATATCGTTTCTCTTATTAAAATATTGAATCTTTATAACTATTCCTTTTTCTTTTTCCGCTTTAATAAAATTCAAATCAATCAAATATAGATTAAGGTGTTAATCCATCTTTAATTACACAATCAATAAAATATATTTATTTCTTTTTTTATTTGTCCAAATTATAATTTTATTTTTCTTTTTAAAGTAATAAGTAAGCTTTGCAGTTCCTTTTTTTATTCACATTTATTTAATAAATATACTACTATTATTATATCATTTCCAAGAAAAAATTATCTTGAAATAAAGCATAAATCTTTCACATTCTAAATTAGGAAAAACAGTAATGGTATATTAAGAAATTAATTATATTTTTATAATTTTGTGAATGTGATATTAAATTTATTTCTATAAGACACAATAAGCAATAAATATATGATCTATTAATAATTAATTATTTTTAATTATTTTAATATTTTTTTCTCTTATATTCTAAATATATTTGATTTAAAAAAAATAATATTTAGAAAATTTGAAAAAAAAACTAGATATTAAAAGAAAATATGTTTGATTTAGGTCATTTTTAAAATTTTAAGAATTTGTGTGCTTGTGCATATATTCTACTAAGTAAATAATATTAGTTAAAGTGATTTTTATTATTAATTTAAATTATTTTTTTTTCTTTTACCCAATAGTAAATAATAATGTATTATTAATTTTTATTATAGTTATATATAGATATTAATTTAGAGTGAATGACAAATATTTAAAATTAAATGATGATTTAATTTTTTTTATATTTATTAAGATTTTAAAAATTTATATTTATAAATTAAAAATTAAAAAAATTAGATTTAAAAGTTTTATTTAATTTTATTTTGAAATCACATGATTATATAAAAATCACTTTTATTATTTTAATCTAAATAAAATTTAAATATTATATAAATAAAAAAAATAGTACATAAAAAGTATAATTGCACGTTATATAAAAAAATTAGTAGTTTCTGAATAAATGCATCTCACGGAATGTCGCGACAAATGGTCGTCTCAGCTGATGCCACTTGGCTCGAGAACGAGCTTTCTTACAGCGTGATTTGTGGAATTGTTGACTTTAATCATGGTATTTTAAGCCGTTTATTAATTTGTACAGTATTCTCTTTCCTCATAATATGATTATATTGCCGTTTAGCGGTGGATTATATAACTCTCAAGGGATAGAGGTTTTGACTTTTACAGCCCACCCCTTAGGGGGAAATAAATTAATCAATTAATGCCAGCTAAGAATTTAGCTGAACTGGCAGAACGAGTCAGCCAATCATTAGTTAATTTTCAGATTGACAAACAAATTAAGAATTTCACATTTCTGCGTACAAAAATGGGCTCGACAGCAACTGGGCCCCGGGCTTCTTCGTTCGTTACAGGCTTAGAACCATTGGGATCGCATTTTGGTTTTCTGGTTATTTTAGCCTAATCCAATTACTGATACTGCACAAGAAACGTTTGAATATAAAGCATTGAATTAAATTTCATTACAATATTACACTTACAAGCATCTCAGTCGAGAAATGCTTCATTAGAAACCAGATACCAAGTTCATCTAAGCAGAGAATTCTACACTGAAAACTAAATTATTTGTGTTCTATATTCCAGGGATGCATACACCACCTACTACAGAGCTTGGTTCATATACAGGTCAGGTCATTCATTAATCACCTGGCTCATGATCTAAAACAGCTGAGCTCTTCTGAATGGTCAAGTAGCTAGCTAGTGCCCTTTGATTTGTTTTATACCTTTACGTTGCCTCATACTGCTCCTTCAATGACATCATATATATCATAGCATATTATATATGATACAGTTTGGATTCTTTATCCATTGCAATTTCAGGGTAGTGTTCAGGTGCCAGGAAAATTGCTGCTTGTGCTTGAAAGAATAATGAACGCACAAACAACAGAAAGCGAAAACACAGATACCCAAGTATTTTCAGTGTACATCTCCATTGCATCTGTAAAAGAAAACCGAGCGCGGTTTTCAGCCCAGTTGCGTAGTCGGTCTGCCTCAGCTGCATATAATGCCCTTCCCTGCAAGATAGTCAGAGCTAATTAGCAGGGGCTGGAGAGTGGATATTATAAACTATAGTTCCATAATGCAATGTCTATTGGGAGCCAAGTTTTGCTGGCTAAAGTCTTTGCGTTCAACCAGTTTTCAATTGGTGCCCCAGTGGTCACTTTTGTAGTTGAATTATCAATAATCATTCAGAATATTAAAAGTTACCTGGTCATCAAACCAGCGACCTCGCCGCAACCATGCAGTGACTAAAGCAAGTAATATTCTAGGAGGGGTTAGGTAATTTATTGCTTTCCCTGATCCCTTCACCACCCGCATCCGTGGAACTAAAGTTCTAGCAACTGTTTCTGGAAGCTCACAGATGATGTTAAACATTTGTTTGTTCTTCAGAGTTGAGCCACTGCAAAAAAAAAAATGTAAGCATACTTTTTCCAGAAAGTAACTATTTCCCCAATAAATAAAACAATGGAAAAATTCATTTGATGCATACTGGTGTGTTAAAATATCACAAGAAAGAACTTCGCACTCCACAAATTCATTAATTATGAGCTTCTGAACAGTCTCAAGCTGTTATTATCAGTCATTTCTTCAATAAATTATGGATGCAGCAACCGTAAATTGATGTTGCAAGCTTCTAAAATGAGTTATTAGAAATAAGGGATGCGACTCCAACTTTATGTAATATTACCTCAAGAGCAAATCTGTAAGAACCATGCCTGGAGAGGCGGTATGGACTCCAACTTTAGATCTCTTACACTCCTTCAAAAGTGATGATTGAAGTTGCCTAAGACCACACTTTGTTGACCCATAACTATAGTTTGAGAAGATAAGACACAGTGAACATAATTAAGAACAACCAGGAGTTTCTGAATATTGGGTGTCACAATGGCTACCAAATAACAATTACAGAAAAGAAACTCAGCCTTTGCCTATGAGGACAAAGTGCACCTTTAGTAAGCAGTTATAACTCACACAGCTGTAAGAGGGGTGCTAGATCCCCCAGAACCAGCACCATCCATGTTAAAAATATGCCCGCCTTTAGGTTGGTTCACCATCACACGCATTGCTTCTCGAGTGCAGAGAATAGATCCAACCAAATTTGTTGAGACAATCTACCACGAAACAGTAATAATAATGTAATTAATTTCAAGCGTAATAGAACAGGTACATTGAAGTCATTTTAGTATAATATAAGTAAATTGAACAAAACATATTCAAACAGATACACTGAACTATTAAGCATGCACATGAATCATCATTGTTTCACACCCATTGAGGGTCTAGATATATGACATAATAATTTACTAAGGCTAGGCTTATTTAGATAATAATCATGATTCAAGAATCATAAAATAGGAAACAATTAATGTTAAGGCCCGCATATTTGACATATTACAGAGAGAACTTTCTGTACAGTTAAAAACATACAGTGAAAATCAACAAAGTTTAATACCAATCAGGTACCTGCTTAATATCGTCATCAGTAAACTGCAGCAAGGGTCTAAATCCTTTATTTGTGCCGGCATTATTTATCTGTTCCATATTGAAAGACAATATCAAAATGTGAGAATCTAAAAAATTATCACTTGTGTTTTTCACACACTAACCAGGAGAATACAGGAATTATCTTTGCAGGTAATAAAAGAGACTGGGACAGTTTCGGGCCATCATACGGAGTACAATAAAAATCATATCGCTATATGAGGCATGAAATGCATCATAATGTGATCAATTTATCGCCGAGTAAGTAAGAATTAAAGCCGACACTTCATTCTTTTACAACTCGATTTAAAGCTCAAGAAGATTAGCCAAAAAATATTCATTTGTGTCTGTGTTAATAAAACAATTCAATGTTGAATTTCTCACCCATATGTCAATGGAACCAAATTCATTGACAGCAAAGTCTGCCAATTTCTGCACATCAGACGGTTCACAAACATCACAAGCTATGCCAACCACTTTTGCATGTGCTAGATTGGTCCTAGATGAGTCACTAGCAGTGAGCATTACTTCTCTGAGGCTATCCTCGAGCTCTCTGACTGTCATGTGTACTGACTCGGGGCTGCCTTTGCCAAGATCCAAACAAGGCTGAAGAGTTGTGAGTATAAAATCGTAAAGATAGAATAACACAACCATAACGTAAAAAATTGTGATGATTTGTATACAACCTGCGTGAAGCAATAACCACGCGATCGCCAGAGAGAAGAAATTCTCGAGCAAGTGCTTTTCCAAGTCCCCTCGTACTAAACCAACCATTTTAAACATGCACAAGAACATAGATGTATGAATTCTTAAATTCCCAATCCATTACCACCATCTCTACATCAAAAGTCTAGTCATACCTCACACAACATAATTTGAACTGAAACATTAATATGTCATGTTCGCAAAAGTAACTAACTAGATAGAGAAAACACATTTATATGTATTTTGTTTAAGTATCAAAGGATGCTTATGCTCCAGTTGCCACCAGTTTATAGAACTTTCTGATCATATATTAAATCATGAAATAAATGGGATTGCATATTGATGAGGCAAACTAAGTATTCATGAAGCCTACAGATGGAGAGAGAGACAATACCTTCCTGTTATGACAACATTACGTGGACCAGCTCGACAATGTTCATCTAAAACCATGTTAGAACCTATCATAGTTCCAATAATAATTCCTCCAAGCCAACTATACCAAATCAATGTGTTCATCTGACTGTCTCCACCTTCACAAAAATTCACCAAACAGTTGAAAATCAGGTCAAGTTAATATCATAAATGCAGAGGAATGCACATTATCCTCGCTATAAAAGCACACAAATTTGCTCACCTGACAACTGAAAACCAGTTGCAAGTATCACACCAGTGCTCATCATGGTGACAATATACCTTGCAATTTGCACAGCAATCTGAAACGTGAAAGAAAGGTTGTATAAAAAAGTTCAATCTTGTTGAAATTTACTACCACGATTAATTACTCAAATACCAAATATTCACAAATCTTGCTGCATAAGAAGAAACCAAATTGGGTCCGCCTTTCTCCTGACTCTCTCCTCACTTCACAGTTTTATCAGTTAAGCAAAGCTTTAGTTCTTTTGAAACATGCTAAGCTTTAATTTGGCACAATGAGAAAATTAAAATAAAAAAGTCAGCGCCTTCCTGGTCTGTTATCAAAATGAATTAGGCTTCCAGGCTAAAGCATTCTAATGAGGCTTAACAATCAGGAACATTATCAAAATTATGAGTTCAGAGTTAAATTCTATTAACAAAATATGAGTTCACAAAATTGGTAAAAGACAAAGAACACATACAAGATAAACCTGCAGATTTATAAAAATTTTATAATACACACAAAATGAACCTATTAACAAACTCACCGACGAAAAAATCTCCTCCAATTTAGCTATTGCTGTTTTGTACTCCTCGTTTGACTGCGCATCCGACCTTCCAAACGTAGAAACAGCATCTTTCAAAATACTCCAAAACCCACTTCTCTTTTTCAATTCAACCTCATTTTGCCTCACCAAACTCGACTTTCTCTTACTTTTCTTATTTTTCTGATCTTCCACTTCCCCCCTATTATCGGACCTAAAAGACCTACACTTGTGCATACACAACCCATAACATCTCCTATGTACTCCATCAAAACCTGACCATAGAAAACCTGATCTAAGCAATCTATTTTTTTGTTGTTCACTGAAAGAAAAATGATCAACGTTTTGTGGGAATATGTGAAACTTAGTTATCGCAACAGCCATAACTAAAACTAAACTTGCTGTTCATGTACAGTTTTCCAATGCTTTGGGGTACAATAAAATACGTTGGTTATTTATCTTGTTAGCTAAAAAATTACACCAAGGAATTCAAGAAAATGAATAAAATATCTGCATGCGAGAGAGAGGAAAGAGATTCCGCAATCTTGTTCTGAAGCATGTGGGGGAGAACTGTGATGGCCACACGTTAAAGCAACCTCATCTATGTGTTCTTCTTGACACGTGGCTTCGTGGGTCCGTTTCATCGCGTCATCTTTCAGTTTCTAGCTATGGAAGGCGACCCTTCTACGCTTTGTCCACTTCATCTGTTGGATTGATTAACCAATAACAGAGTTTATGGCGAAAATTTAAACCCATACGGAGTATTATTAGCGGAAGCAATTAAGCGAAGGCTTGAAACTTCTGATTTCGTTTCTTCGATTTTGGAGAAAAAAACAAAAGTACGAAACTTGAGTCACTTCTCGTCCAACATTGTTCGACCTTATCCAGGAACTTCGGTCTTCTAATTCACAACCCAGAGTCCGGCAATATGACCTCCTTTTTTCTTATGGGTATGGCCCATCTACCCTCCGGTAGATTGGGCTTATCTTAGTATGGGCTTTTTAGTTGGCAATTGGTAATTCGGTTTCCTAAATTTGTCTTGCTCTGTTTTGGTAGATGGGAGCCGTAGAATATTGCATTAATCACAATCATAATTAATGATTGATGAGAGTATTAGATTAGAATATTAGAATCCAACCATAGATTGCTCATAATTAATTATTGGAATTGGATATAATAGTTTTTTCTTTTGCATGCATGTGCCAGGTCAGATTGTTTCGGTGCCAGTTTTGGACATTTGAAACGACAACTCACTTCCTGCTAAAGTCATCTAGAAATCAAGTTGACATGCAATTTCTGTAATTCTGATTATAATAGTATTTATTATTTTACACTATCTTCGGAAAATGCATATAATGTGAATTGTTGCAGCAATCGTTCTATTTCTATAGCTGCAAGCAACCAAACAGGTGCTTTTTCATTTTTCACGCGTAGGACATTATCTAAGAAGGGACATTTTTGTCTTTACAGAAATGAAATTAATGGGCACATACGTGGACAAAGCAGGGTGAGAGAGTGTAATAGTTTTGACTTTTTGACTAAACGGGGATTTCCATTTGCAAATACTGACCGCCAAAGACTCGCCACAGAAATAACCGGTCCCTCCATTTCCTCTCTCCTTCTTCTGTGGGAGAGAAGCCACCGGCGAAACCGCCATAATGGAGGCTTCTCATCACGATCAACGGTCGAGATCTTCTAGACCCGCCACCATCCATGCTTACGCCCAGTCTGGTGACCTTCATGGTTTGCAGAAGCTGCTCCGTGCCAATCCTTCTCTTCTTAATGAAAGGAACCCTGTTGTAAGATTTTGTTTCGTTTTCTTATATTTATTTATTGCATTTGTATGAATTGTTGTTTTTTTTACTAATTTTTCTCATGCTTTTTTTTAACAATATAAGATCTTCGTGATTTTTGGTTCATTTTTGTTCTACTAGTTTTGAGTTTTTATTTATTTTTCCACTGTTTTTGTTTATTAATTGGACTTTTGACATGGATGATCTTTTTTTTTTTTGCCTATTTTTTTTATGTATCTGTCATTTTCTTTTTGTTTAGTTTTCTTGTGAAATAGGAATTGGGATTCCTAATGCTAGTGAATATTGCAGATTCAGATATGAGCACCCAGATTTAGACTTCAAAGAACAGACAATTAGCAAGCATTCCTCTCTGCTTTATTTTGGAGGAATGTTAGATCTATGCTTATAAATAAATGTAATGGTTTTTTTTCCCCCTCTAAATTAAAATTCATAACAGAACATAACGAGGTGTAGACACTTCATTTCTCTTTGAATGTTGGTTTTCATTACGTCCACTTTGATTAAGGAGTATCTATTTGGTATATTTAGTTCAATTGAATGTTTTATCTGCAATTTTGTTGCTTGGGATTCCCATTTTACCTTATGCTATTAGTTGCCACAAGCTTCTTTTATTATTATTTTATTTTCTATTTTTTTGTGATCTTTGCTGGAGTTAAAAGGAAGGTTTGGGCATTAGTGCTAATCTGAGTTTAAAGAAAGAGTGTGCATCTTCCTTCTCAGCTGTTCTTTCCCATTATGGTGCAGATGGCACAGACTCCACTTCACGTGTCCTCGGGCAACAACAGGGCTGAGATAGTTAAATTCCTGCTTGATTGGCGAGGAGCAGAGAAAGTTGAATTGGAAGCCAAGAACATGGTAAGCTGGACTTGCATCTTATATTTTGCATTTGTCAATCAAATACTGCAACAATTACTTTTGCTTTGCTTTTGAACTTTATGCAAGCTTCTTTTGATGTAGTAATCTGATCAAAACCTGACCGATAATATGCTGAAATTTGCAGTATGGAGAAACTCCATTACACATGGCAGCAAAGAATGGGTGCAATGATGCTGCACGATGGCTTCTTGCCCACGGTGCTTTTGTTGAAGCCAAAGCAAATGTACAGTTTCTTGGACTTTTCTATATCTATTTTTTTTCGATTGGTTTAACATTAAGACGGGGAATGTGAGATGACACCGTTGCACCTGATTTGAGCTTTTTTTTTGTATATCTTCTTTGTGCAGAATGGGATGACACCGTTACACCTTGCTGTTTGGTATTCAATCAGATCAGATGATTGCTCAACTGTCAAGACATTGCTCGAGTATAATGCTGATTGTAGTGCTAAGGATAATGTATTTTAGATTGCAATTGCTTAACTCATTCCATTCTTCTTTTCTGTGTTACGAAGTAATAATGGTTTGTCTAACATTGTATTTGCAGGAGGGTATGGCTCCTATGAATCATCTCTCACTAGGTCCAGGGAGTGAGAAGTTGCGCAAATTATTACAATGGCACCATGAAGAGCAGCAAAAGAAAAGAGCACTAGAAGCTTGCACTGGAACGAAAGCTAAGATGGAAGAACTTGAAAATGCACTATCAAACATAGTGGGGTTGCATGAGCTTAAGGTGCAATTAAGAAAATGGGCAAAGGGGATGCTTTTGGATGAGAGGCGCAGGGCCTTTGGGCTAAAAGTGGGCGTGCGAAGACCTCCTCATATGGCTTTCTTGGGAAATCCTGGAACAGGTAAGACAATGGTGGCTCGAATACTTGGACGATTACTTCATTTGGTGGGTATTCTACCAACTGACAAGGTAACAGAAGTCCAACGTACGGATTTGGTTGGTGAATTTGTTGGTCATACTGGACCCAAGACTAGGAGGAAGGTGCACCACTTCACTTTTTGCTGAATTCCTTTTATTGGTAGGAAAAATCTATAACTACTCTCAAGTGGCTGGATTGATTTATTTATGACTCCTGTGTGCAGATTAAAGAAGCAGAAGGAGGAATTCTTTTTGTGGATGAAGCATATCGGCTCATACCCATGCAGAAAGCAGATGATAAGGACTATGGTTTAGAAGCCTTGGAAGAAATCATGTCTGTTATGGATAGTGGAAAAGTAGTTATTATATTTGCTGGATACAGTGAACCAATGAAGCGCGTCATTGCCTCTAATGAAGGCTTCTGTAGAAGGGTTACAAAGTTTTTCCATTTTGATGACTTCACTTCTGAAGATTTAGCTAAGATAGTCTATATCAAGATGCAAAATCAAGAAGAAGATGGTTTGTTGTGTGGATTTAATTTACATTCTAACTGCAGTATAGATGCAATTGCAAGATTGATAGAGAAAGGAACAACAGAAAAGCAACGCATGGAGATGAATGGAGGTTTAGTTGATACACTGCTAGTTAATGCTAGAGAGAACTTAGACTTGAGGTTGGATTTTGATTGTGTAGATGCTGATGAACTACGTACCATCACATTGGAGGATTTGGAAGCGGGCCTTCAGCTGTTATCGCAATCATGAGGAGAAGAAAATGATAATAAGAAAAACTTGCAGAAATAATCTTGGTGGCCAGCTACAGCTAGTGTCTTTTATTGTTAGCAGAGGTTTATTTCGGTATGCCTTCAAATTCAGTTGGGTAGTGTTTCCATTATTAGGGGGATTGTTGTCCAAAGTTCTGTATACGCATCTATTTTCCTGCTAGTTGCTGACGATGATAGTATGATGGGCCTTCTTATGAGTTGTGATAATTTTCTTCTGCATTTTTTTTAATTTGATTCATTGATTCAATTGTTTCATTTGTACCTTGTAGATAGCAATAATATTTCTGGAAACTATGGCTTTGCCACAATTGGGTTATTTATAGTAATTCCTTAGTTTCTGTTTTTTCAATTGAATTGAAGTAGTTCATCTGTCACGAACATGAATCCTTTTTGTGGCTTGCAATTTTAGAGGTTGAAAGTACACGACCAAGCCAAAATATTATTCATTTTGCTGATGTTAAAGAATGGACGTATCGTTTTCCTGCTTTCCGTTTCTTTAGAACTTGAATGGAGAAAGAAAGAAAGAAGAAAGCAGAAAGCAATCTGCCTTTTGCGTGCAAGCCAGAGCCGAGAACAATAGAAGATGACTTTAAGTAAAATGGTCAATCGTTCTTTTTAAGCTTCTGTATCCTCACCTGTGTGCTTCGAAAAATCTGTGGTTTGACGACCGCCTGTAACCTTCCCAGCCTGTCGTCTAAACAGATTTTTTTAATTATCACTATTTATTTATTATGATTTTTTTTCAAAAATAAATAAATAAATAAATAAAAATACTTGGCAAGTGTGGCTAACCAGTAACCAGAACCAGAAAGGAAGGGAGGCTCCTTCCTGGAGAACCAGAACTTCACGTTACACACAAGATCCTCTCTCTCTGGCCTGGAGCTCAACTGGAAGAAAGAGCATGATGGTGGTCTCCAGTTCACTGTCGATACTCCCATCTACACTTTCATTTTCTTCAAGTTCAAGCATAGATTCATCTTCCACGTTCACTTCTCTTATCCTAATTCCATTCAAACCCAACCCTAGATTTTCTAAACCAGCTTTTCTACGTTTCGCTCATCAATCTCCCAAAAACTTCGCTTTTTCTTCCAATAATAGCCAGTGCATCGAAGATGGCTCCGCAGAGCCGTTTTTGCAAAATAGTTCCATTGCAGATTTCATGAGGTTCAAGAAAGGTTCAGATAGGAGCAGCGGCGAGTTGCAGACTGCTGTTGTTAGTTACAGAAAGAGGTTCCCTTGGTCTCTTCTCAACCCTTTCCTTCGGGTACCATGCTTGCCAATTTGAATTTGTTTTGAAATTTGTTTATTTGTTCTCAGTGATAATTGTTTTAGTTGCTTTTGCCTGGTACAGGTTGATTTGGTTTCTACTATTCACATTGCGGATAAAGGGTACGCTTTTTTCTTATGCTTAACTTGAGATCTCTTTTCTCCATATTTAAGATTTTATCAGAAAGTGGTGCAAATTGACCTCATTGCCTTTGTTTTTTTGGTATGTATATACAGTATTTGTCTCTATACTGTAGTTTACGATGTTTGGTATAAATGATTATGAATTATTGAATTGTAGAATAATATTAGTTTAATGACAGAATTTGGTTTAGGTTGAATTTATACTTCTATTGTTGTAACTTTTGCTTTTCGTCGTTTGCCTGTGAATATGTTTTCCTCCATATCCTACAAGTTTTGATGATTGGAATGCGTATGTGTAGTTACTTCACCACACTTCAGAAGGAGCTTGAGCCCTATGATTGTGTCCTTTATGAGATGGTAGCTAGTAGGGAGAGTTTAGAGAATCGAAGAAACCTTGCCACTACAAAGAGACTGAAAGGTTCACGGACGAGAGGATTCAACATCATAGGGTGCATTCAGCGCCAAATGGCTCGGATCCTCATGCTTGATTTCCAGTTAGACTGTCTAGATTACGAGGCTGAGAATTGGTATCATGCAGATCTTGACTACGAGACTTTCAAACTACTTCAGGTAAATTTACTATTTCTCTGTTTTAGACTTACAAAATGAACAGGATAAATTCTGACTGAAATGAATTTACGACAATACTTTATGGTATATTAGGAGATTGTTCTTGATATTCTCCGTTAAGTGGTTGCAAATGTTAAAACTTGATTCTCGATTTAACCATCTTAAATGGCTATTTTCATACTCTTTCAGCTTGAAAAAGGTGAAAGCTTCTTCACATTTGCTAGAGATATGACTATCAAATCAACAAAAGCCATGGTGCAACCTACAATTCCGGAAGACCTTGGTCCTTGGAGATCCAAACTTCTTTGGGCTTCTCGTGTACTTCCTATGCCACTTGTAGGCCTTTTCATTATTGGAAGCGTCTGCGATGTGGGAAGCCAGGCATCAGAATATCCAGAGCTAGAAGCCTTGTCTAGGCTTGACTTTGGTGCTGCAATGAAGGTTTTCCTGGCAAAGCGACTAACATCTGAGTAAGTGCAACTTCACCATTACTGATAGTTGTAAGGAATTGAAGATGAAACTTGATGAGTTCTCTTTATATAGGTAAATAATTAGGAAAGTGCAATAGCCATCTAACAAGCACAACTAGAGTAGAGCACCAAAAGTTGGTTGGTATTGCTGTTTTTGTGGTATCCGAGAACAGTTCATCTATATAGGAACAAGTTATTAAAAGTTGAAATTTTAAAGTTGATTTCAAACCAATTGGTCGTAAGCCTTGTCACGAAGTTCCTTGTTTTATGATCAAGCTTCGCTTGCTTCTGCATAGCATGCGCCATTCGTTTCCCAAGCCAATTCGCTACAATTTTAGGGAAAAAAAAAGAAAGATTTTTGAAGGTCATCGTGGAATTCATTTATTTTTGTGTTTTTATTTGAATACCTGTTAATTCGGTGAGTGACTGAAGGGATGTCTGTGAAGGTTCACGCTGGTGACAGCCGATGTGGAGGAGGGATCAGTTATCATAGGCGAGAGGAACAAGGCTGCAATGGAGGCCCTTAAAAGAGCAATTGATGACGGCCATAACAAGATTGCCATATTGTATGGTGGCGGGCACATGCCAGACTTAGGAAGGCGATTGCGAGAAGAGTTTGACTTGATCCCTTCTGAAGTGCAGTGGATAACGGCATGGTCTATAAGGAACCGAGTATTGAAAAGCCATTCCCTCCCTTTGCTTACAAGGATGGCTGAAGTTTTGGGTTGGCCATTGAACCGCTACCAAACGTTGGCATTGTTCATATTTTCCTCAGTCCTTGCACTAGATCTTTGGTTCTGGGAACTGTTTTTTGGCACTACAGCGAACTGGATCTCCCAGATAGCTTCTGAAGTTGATCGATATCTTCTTAATGCACAGATAATGTGATTGTTGTCTGATAATTAATTTGTTGTCCGTTAATATCGACAGGAAGAAAAGCAAAATCTGGCTATGCTAATGCTACTGCTGGTGTACATATTATGAAAATGATTAGACTCGGAATTATTTGTCTAATCCAAAAACATAAAAAATAAAAAATGAAATGAGTAATTTTTCTGTGCCCGTCTCTTGTTATTGCCTGTTTATAGGAGTAGA
Organism: Jatropha podagrica; assembly: GCA_947857235.1. Lineage (NCBI taxonomy): Eukaryota > Viridiplantae > Streptophyta > Magnoliopsida > Malpighiales > Euphorbiaceae > Jatropha > Jatropha podagrica. The sequence goes on from CANUEP010084316.1 coordinate 50,328, forward strand.
ACAGCAATTACAGAGATTGCAATCTCCAGTCTCGCATTTTTATAGCTTCCATATGGGTAGAACCATTTTCCAGCTTTCACGGATCGATAGTTCCCTAATTCTGTTTTTATTGACTAATACATAATCTAGGAAACAGAATGACCAATATATAATAACGACAATTCAGGAGCTGATTTTACGATGACGGTGAAGACCCTTTCTTCCTTGGAGCTGCCTGGGTACCTGAACCAAGGAGAAACTAAAAATGAATAATTACAGAAAAGAAATTTCATTCGCACAAACGAAGAAAAAAACATGTCTTGTTGTATCTTCTCTGAAGTTTGTTTTGTATCTAGTGGTAACGCATTTGATACGTATTTGAGAGACCTTATTCTTCCAGGTTCCTGTTGTCTTCCTCCCATAGCCTTCATGCTCCAGTTATCTAACAATAATGACAGAGCGTACACTTCCCAGAGACAGAGTGGCTGGGTAGCCGCAAGAACCGCAACGACTCTTCTGCAGATGGAAGTTGCGGTGGGCACACCTCACACACAGCGCGTTCCCTGTCCCCAATCAAAATACCACTTTCAAATTCCCAGTTGCAACAAAATTTTAGATAGGAATCAAGTTTCGATTCAAATGACACATCCATTTTACCATATTACTCATTGCAGTTGCAAAAAAGCGGTAGACGTAAGACTAACGTGTTTTGAGTAGAGAAGTGAATTTATCGAGTGCTCCGTCGTGTCTCGTTGCTTGACGATACATACAGGTGTAAAGCTTTGAACTAGTTTTTAAGGCAGGACACATGTTAAGGATGGGAAATTAACAATGCTCGTCACCGATAAAACGATGCCGCTTCATGTGAGTGAGGCAAAAGGATAAAGATATAAGGCGCCGCCATTTCAAAACCAAAACTACATTCGAGAACTTTTGCTATTTTGTGGAGATTCAAAAAATGGAGGGTTCTTCAATAAACCAAAGAAAACAAAAACAAAGGTAGTCCCTTATCTTTCTGTTTTCGCTTTTCCCAATTTTCAAAACTTCAATGGTGTTCTTTTGCCTTTTGTTATTTTCATATTTCCGAGAATTTCTTGTTGTTTGTATTTATTACTATTTTCTTCATGGATTTTGTTGACTAATGATTCATTATTCACACACTAAATTTTTAATCGGCTTTCTCAGTTTCCATTATAATTTTATATGTTTTTGCAGTTCTACCATATATATATATATATTCCATTTTCTTTTGCATGGTGGAGAGATCCTTTTTATGTTTTTGACCTCCATGGATTTGACTCTGAATATTACCATATGCTGTATTTACGATTTCTATTTGTTGAATTCCAAGGAGGCTTAAATTACAGTTAAGTTATTTGCATCTGAGTGGCTGGGCCATTTTATCTTAGCTTGTTCCTTATTTCTTAATTTGCTGGGTCATCTTTTCTCCCTCTTCCTTTTTTTTTTATTTTTTTTTTATGGCTTGTTAGGTGTCTTTTTGATGTCATGACAAGCCAAACTTGTTTGTTAATTGTGTGTAAAAAAATTGCTAATGAAAAACAGAGTTGTGGTTCCCACAATTGCAATTTTTCAGGTATTCCTTTGTCGTTTTATGAGCTTTGAATTTCGGATGCTTTTACAGGGATGGAACTATAATCGAGAGAGGTTTCAATTTTATGCGAAAACCAAGTGATTGAAGCAAGTTGACTGACAAGTAAGGAATTATGGTTGATCCTTGCAATTAATAAGCATTTATAAATTATATCATCTGAAGTAGTTTGCTGTATATGGCATATTTGATATATAAATTCTTCTCTTTGGGATTATTGAGATTTATTATGAATACAACTATAGGAATGCCACAAGATCTCTGCGAGTGCAAAGCTTGATACTGAAATGATTCAGGAGTTCACAAACAAATGCAGCTCTAACGTTCTTTGTTATCCTCCCAATTCTTTTAGTTTTACTGCGGTGTCCTGAATCCTGATTCCCGGAAAATCGCAGGTATGTCTTTTCAAGAATAATCATTGTGCTACAAATCTTAGTCATAGTTACTGCCTCTGTTTTCTGCTTGGTATCTCGTGTCCTCTATTAATTTGTTCTTTAAAAATTATCTGCTGGTCGAGATATTTCTGCCTCAAACTTGTCTAAGTGTGATATGTAACCTATGTTCTTTCCGCAATAAAAAAATCTGAAGTTTTTCGTTTATTAGATCATTTACTTTATCACATTTAAAAATGAAAATGATGTCGGACTGCATTATGTTTCTTCCATTAGCAGATGAAAGATGCATTAAAAATATGATTTATAAAAGGATGAGAAGGGATTAGAAAATTCAGGTTGATGTGGCTGGGACTATTTGTCGCCTTGTATAACTTATTAAATTTTTATTATTCATTGATGAGTACAAGATGTGTTGTGCGAGGCATGAATTGATTAAAAAAAAGTAAAAAGAAAAGGTCATTGATGATAATGATCCAAGAACAATAATGGAGGTTGGACTTACACGTTCTATTGGTTTACAAGTGCACGTTTCTGCACTGTGGGACCAGAGTCTTCATTAGCTGAAGGAACTGTGCGTTGGTCTTTGGTCTTTGTCGGAAACAAGCGGCTGAGATTTGGGGTTTTGAGCTAAAATTTTTTGCAGATCTATTATCTCCAATCGGTGCAAATAAACAAATATATAATTTACAAAATTGATTCATCTCTGGTCACTCTTAGTTATCTATTATACAATCTTATTAAAATTATAATCGTGAACTGTTGCTGGAGCAATCTTTCAGTTTCAGTTTGGTTTTGCTGGCTGTGGGCTTCAACAAAAAATTCAACTTAAGGAACTGTATGCCTTCTTGATCTAATCTGTTCTTCAGCTTGGTATAGAGATTGGTATATATCAAGCATATAGTGCAATTTATCTTTCTTGTACCAAGGATCCTATGACCTCAGACTTTAGACCAAATTGAAGGAGATAGGAATAGATGAATCCTTATAGTGTAAACAAAGTATTTACCTTATCAAATTGTTTAATATGGACACCGGATAAGCATTTGCTCATCATGTCCAGTTGAACAAATTATAGAAATTACACGTGCACTTGTTGGGATGAGTTGGAGTTGGTACCATGTGAAATTTGCTTTCTCGGTCATCAATTCAGTTGTCCCTCAATTTGCAATCAAAAGATTCACTGATCGAGGCCTCTCCCATCGTCAATTAATTCTTGGAAAAAAAAACCAAGGGAAAATGATCAAAACGAATAGGAATCTGATTTTGGGATATAACTTTAAAGAAATATTATTCTCTCCCTTCATGGTTTTCATATATCTGTAAGAATCTCTATCTGATTATACTGGTTGAAGCTGGACCGTGTGAATCATATTGATTTTAGCTTTGAAAAATTGTTTTGACCTTGATGCATTGTTAAGCTTGGCTATTGTGTGTGTTTTTGGAATCGCCCTTTATTCTTTTATTTGTTATTAGAAATGTGTGTTGTTACATGTGTATCATGTGAAATATTAAATTTTCCAGTTGGAGAATAGATTGGAATTGTTGAGAAGACTTGTCGCATTGTTTGGGAGTTAGAACTTGTTATTGGATAGATACAGAACCATTCATATCATCTTTACAAGAAACTATGGAATGGTCAAAGCACGAGGCATATTAAATATTAGCACACCTGGATTCACTGACTTGCTTCAGTGCTTCAACTGGGCCTACCTTCAAAAACATAAAAAAATAAAAATAAAAAAGCATATTCTTTTTGAGATGTGTGTTCACATCGTCATCCGTGGCTATTGTTTATTACTTCTGGAACCAAGTTTTCAACCGTTAGTGCATTTGGCTTCAAGTTTAACAACTCCAGGCGGTGGGGTTCAAAGTGGCTGCATTATGCTGGAAATCCACCTTTATCCCCAGTGAAATCCTCTTATTCTTTACCTGTATATGTGCAAAGATTAGTTTCCCATTCTTGCTTGGGTTATTGGGTAAGACACTAGACAGCAATCATTATGACCACAGGTGTAATTTAGAAAAGCATGAAGGTCAATGATTAGGTTGGTATCTGTATGCCTATAGCCTCCCTAAAACACATTTTCCAGAGGAAGATCATTGTTCCAGGTTTGTCCCCTGTGAGCTTTTTAAGTTGAAAATTTAATTAGAGAAAGGTAGAGGTAACATCTTTTAGGTAAGTAGGTCCATTTGGGTTCTCTATTTTTAATAGCATGTGAAGAAGCGTGCCTGGCATGCGTTCTTCTGAAAAAGTGGCTTTTGAAAGGTAAAAGAAAAGTTCTCTCTTAATCCACTTTCCAGTTTTCACCCATTTGAGGGAGACATAAAAGCACATTCTCTTGTTTTTTTTCTCGTTAAATCTGAGACTGAATGAACAGATTGTCCTAAGTTGAGCCACTTATTGTTAAGTATTCTAAATATCAGGTGTCTTTTTTTTTTTTTTCTTTTGGCATTCAATCATCAAGTCATGCAATTCAGGTCTTCCCTTGAATCAGACAAAAATAGCTGCTACCACCCACTCCCTGATGAGGAATATTCTTCGCCTTCAGAAACTGATCTGAAAAATGAGAGAGGGCACAAGGCAGAGCACAAGGATAAAGCAACACGGAGTGTTTCAGCTCACAGAAAGATTAGCATTAACAAGTATGCTTTTGCTGGTGCCATTCTGGCCTCCACAAATTCTGTTCTCCTAGGTTATGGTGAGCTTTATTTTGGTTATTTCAATTGAATTCCCACACCCACCCACCCCTCTTTCGTTCTGATGTCCATATTAATCGATTCATCATTAAAAGGCATCAGATCTCACTAGAGGAGGAATGTTAAATTAGAAAACGTTTTTGATGTTGAAATTTTGTTCTGTTCAGACATTGGTGTGATGAGTGGTGCAGTGCTCTGCATCAAGGACAACCTCAAGATCACATCAACTCAAGTTGAGATCTTGGTAGGTTCTCTTAACGTTTGTTCATTGATTGGATCACTTGCAGCAGGCAGAACATCTGATTATATTGGCAGACGTTATACCATAGTCCTGGCTGCGGCCACTTTCTTTATTGGTGCACTTCTAATGGGACTGGCACCATCCTTCACATTTCTAATGGCTGGAAGGGTAGTAGCTGGTATTGGCGTTGGCTACTCCCTAATGATTGCTCCAGTATATGCTGCAGAGCTCTCCCCAGCCATGACTCGGGGCTTACTATCTTCCCTGCCTGAAGTCTTCATTAATATTGGAATTCTACTTGGTTATGTGTCCAACTATGCTCTATCTAGTCTTCCTGAGAACAAGAACTGGAGACTAATGCTTGGACTTGCAGCTTTGCCTGCTGTAATTGTTGCTTTAGGTGTCTTGGTGATGCCCGAGTCCCCTCGTTGGCTGGTCATGAAAGGCCGGTTTGGTGATGCACAGGGGGTTCTGATCAAAACTTCAGACTCTAGAGAGGAAGCAGAACTGAGATTAGCTGAAATGATAAAAGCTGCTAAAGGTTTGACCCACGGAGCCACTTCAAGCAATTGGCGTGGCCAAGGCGCTTGGAAAGAACTACTGTTTGAACCATCTCCCCCGATTCGTCGAATTCTGATTGCCGCTATTGGAGTTAATTTCTTCATGCAGGCTTCCGGTAATGATGCTGTTGTGTATTACAGCCCTCACGTGTTCCAGGATGCTGGAATTGAAAGCAGGCAACAGCTTGTAGGTGTTACAGTAATAATGGGAACAGCCAAAACAACATTTTCGTTGGTTTCAGCTCTTTTCCTGGACAGATTTGGGAGACGGCCTCTATTGTTTTTGGGCTCCATTGGGATGGCTATTTCGTTGGCTGCTTTGGGCCTGGGCTCAAAATATCTGGAGCAGTCAGATACCAAGCCTGTGTGGGCCATAGTAGTGTGCATAGTGGCTGTATGTGCTGATGTATCCTTCTTTTCGATTGGGCTTGGGCCAGTGACATGGGTCTACTCATCAGAGATATTTCCTATGAGGTTAAGAGCTCAAGGTTCAAGCTTAGCAATATCAGTTAACAGGTTGGTGAGTGGAATTGTGGCCATGACATTTCTGAGCATTTCGGAGGTAATGTCCTTTGGAGGAATGTTTTTTGCGCTTGCATTAATTATGGTAGTGGGTACAGTTTTCATCTATTTCTTTTTGCCTGAAACTAAAGGCAAGACCTTGGAAGAGATTGAGGTCCTTTTTGAAGATAAAGTCCCTGAAAAAGAAAGACATTTCGTAAGTTGATTGAAAAAGAAAGACATTTTCTGTAAAAGAGGGAAATTGGTTTTTCAAAATTTGGGATTGTATCGAGTTGTATGGCTTGGAGTGATGCAACCGGTGACGGCATGAACTAATATTGCTTTGTATAAAGCGAATCAACTCTGCAAAGTCTTGGAGATGCTCATGGGAAAAAAAAAGGAAAAAAAAGCTAGATTTAGTGCTAGAAATTTGATGAAACAAGACAATGCACATATGATAAAAGAGGAAAAAGGAGAGATTGTCTTGTTCATTAGAGTATATGTTTTGATTCTTGAATAATTAGCGTTGGTAGGGTCTTCATTTGTCGCTAAACTTTGAGGGAGTAGTTGAAATATAATTTTGTATCTCTGTTCTTATTATATATTTATATTAATTAAGAACTTATATTAAATTACGAGATAGTGTAAAAAGATTTGTTAGTGCAAAGATTTTTTTATTAATATAAATTATACCAATGTCCTAATTTGAATGGTTATATAGGGTTATACTGCAAATTATCCATGGTCGAATATGTTAGCTTTTTTTGGTTAAATATGTTAGCTTCACTGTGGAAAAGCAAAAGCAAAAGCAAGGTTTCAAGACTTGAGGCGTTGCAAAAAGCAGCTCACGTATAAAAGCTAAATAGGGAAAAAGATTATTTGGTGTTATGCAATGTTACATATGTTTTCTCATATGAAAATGGATAATTCATTCATTAGCTACATTAAATAATAATTTATTTTAGGTTTAGGGTCATGACATTTGGCATGAAGCTCTTGCATATTCTTCGTGACAGGACGTTAAATAAGATTTATTTGTTTGTAACTCACATGCATTAGTCAGAAATTCTGTTCTTAATGTATACGTATACTAACTCACAATATCAGCATGAGCTAGCTTTATCAATTTAGGAAATATTTTTTAGAGAAAACATTTTTGCTTTTTCACTTGAAAAAAAGGACTAATAGCTAGATGTGTTAATGATTGTCTGTCTCTATTAGTTTAAAAATACATTAATTACTATCTTATGGGAACAAAGAAAAGAAAGGATTTGGACCCTCAACAATTGACGTTAATGCATATGAAAGCGGAAAAGATGATGTACCTTGTTACATGTCTTAATGTGGATCTATGTCTTTATCACCGCATACGGTCATATCCATAAATGTGAAAAACTTATTCTTATTTATGAATAATAAACTATAAGTGCACTACTGCATATCCTGCCATTAATAACCCACCCTTCTTTTTGTTTATCCCAAGTGGAAATTACTTTTCTTTCCACATCCATACAAACTCGCACTTTCACTCTTTCACCCACCTAATGCCCCTACGCGGCTTCTTTATCCACCAAAGAAACTCCGCACCTCATATAATGGAGGCTATCGAGGTTGAATCTCCTCAAACGAAACGTCCCCGTCTCAACGATTATGCTCTTGCTTGCTCTCTCTTGGCTTCAACGAACTCTATCTTGTTAGGCTACGGTATGCAATTAATGTAAATACAATTCATCAATCCCAAGATAAAAAACTTGATCAAATCATTGGATTTCTCTCTTTTTTACATAGATATTGGTGTGATGAGCGGTGCAGTACTTTACATTAGAGAAAACCTGAAAATTACAAAAACCCAAGTGGAGATTCTGGTAGGAGTGTTGAATGTTTGTTCACTTTTAGTCTCGCTGGCGTCTGGCAAAACTTCAGATCAAATGCTATGGTATTAGCTGCAACCACTTTTCTAGTGGATTCTCTTTTAATGGGCCTAGCACCGTCTTTCCCTTTCCTTATGGCTGGTCGAATTATTGCCGGAATTGGTGTCGGTTATTCTCTCATGATCGCTCCAGTCTACACCGCTGAGCTCTCTCCGGCCATGACACGTGGCTTCCTCACCTCTCTCCCTGAAGTTTTTATTGTTTTTGGAATTCTTTTAGGTTATATTGTTAATTATGCCTTATCAGGTTTGCCACAACACGTAAACTGGAGGCTAATGTTAGGTCTTGCAGCGATTCCTTCTTTGCTTATTGTCATTGGAGTTATTGCAATGCCAGAATCGCCTCGTTGGCTTGTGATACAAGGTAAAATAGATAATGCAAAAAGGGTTTGATTAAAATATCAGATAGTACGGAGGAAGCTGAGGTCAGACTTGCTGAAATAATAAAAGCAGCCTCAGCTTCTAGTTCTAATGATGTTTGGCACGGACAAGGGGTTTGGAAGGAACTTTTATTAAGACCTTCTCGGCCGGTTATTCGGATGCTTATCGCCGCTGTTGGGATTAATTTTTTCATGCAAGCTTGAGGTAATGATGCTGTTATATATTATTGCCCTGAAGTGTTCAAAAATGCAGGAATTCACAGCAAAAGAACGCTTTTTGGTGTTAATGTAATTATGGGATGTTCCAAAGCTTTCTTCGTGTTACTATCTGCTCTTTATCTAGATCGCTTTGGAAGGAGGCCACTTTTGCTGTTGGGCTCCGCCGGAATGGCGGTTTCGCTGGTGGTTTTAGGCTCGGGTTCTATGGTTCTCGATCATTCTAGTACTAAGCCTGTATGGGCTATTGTGATGGGTATAATAGCAGTTTGTGGGTTTGTTTCTTTATTTTCTATTGGGCTTGGGCCCATTACATAGGTTTACTCATCAGAAATTTTTCCATTGAGATTACGGGCTCAGGGGTCAGGTTTATCCATTTCGGTGAACCGGTTGGTGAGCGGGTTGGTTTCCATGACTTTTTTGACCCTTGCGGAGAAGATAACTTTTGGGGGAGTGTTTTTTATGCTTGCAGGTATTATGGTAATGGGAACGCTCTTCTTTTTATTTAGTTATGCCAGAGACCAAAGGCAAGACCTTGGGAGAGATTGGGGCTCTCTTTGAGGATAAGCTAAGCCCATTGACCCATGACGCAAATGTAATAATTAAATGTGTTTGTGGTGAAAATGTAGTGAGTTGAGTAAATTTTTGAAGTGAAAAACCAATTAAATGCCGGCAGGGAAATTTGATCATGTAAAGGACAAACGCACATGAGGTAAATAAAACAAAAATCACTGAAAAGTCATAACCCCTTAGTCAAACACAATAATCCAATTAGAAAAATGCAAAAATAGGGTTTGAAATTTTTAGAGCATTTTAAAAAATGGGAATAGGAGGAATTAGGAAATCAATGTCAAGGCAATAGTTTCTCCTTGTCACTGAACACTTTGAAAAGCTGAATCCAATTTACCGAAAAAAAACTGTCTGTTAGCTCTTGGTAGTGCATTTGAAGGGTAAGACTTGCAATTTTCAAGTGTTTTTGTCTTCTTGGAAGCTTCTTTGAGACCTCAGATGCTCTTCTAACAAAAAGAAGTGGAGAGAGAGATATAAGGCCTTTATTTACATTTTTTAAATAATAATTTTATGGGGAACAGAGATGAGGGTACTCTCTAAGATTCAACTTCTTGAAGCAGCCAAAGAAGTAGACCTCTTCACTTGTCTTTTTATATATAGGGTGAAAAGTTGATTATAGACAAAAGCAAATCGACAAACTTATATAAAATCTATATGGATTTGAAGCAAGAAACAAGGGAAAAAGGTAACAATGTTACCTTTGTCCTCCACTCTGAATCTCACATTTCGAAAATTAAACACTTCCCCTCTCCTCTGTCTCTGTTGGAAAACCCTTTGGCGCATCTCTTTCTATTGGGCATTCATATATAACATCCAGCTGAAAGAAATCAGATTAATAATTTAAATGTGTAGACTAAATGGGTTTTGAGGGTTACTTCTAAACAGTTGATTATAAAGAGTGATTGATAGATAGGTCATATATAATACAAAACAAATATAGGTGCTCCCCAACCACCATTCCATTTCCATTACCATGCGTCATGCACGTATGTATGTCTTTTTCAATCTCAGGCATTCTTTCGAGGTGTTTACCCTAAATGAAACTCAAGAAATTGTAAATATTTAATTAACGGTACCTTTGAATAAATTTAAAAAGATTGAAAAATAGGAAAGTTTTGAATAAATATTTGTGATTGTAGGGTAGCTACAAGCATTATGAAATCGTTTTCACACGATACAGTGTTGTACTTATCTGTTTTATATATAAATAGCTGGGCAGTTTGAAAGAGCGGAAACTAAATAGTACTTGATTCTTCTATTCAACATTAGCTACCCTACACTTCCGCTGCTAAAAAAAATTAATTAATTTATCTGTCAAAAGAATTAAGAAATTCTCAGCGATGTAATTTGAATTTCAAACACACTAAATATATATATATATACAAAAAAGTACTTTGTTCAGCAATGGGCTGGTTAGCATTTCCTGGGTAGTCTTATCTTTGAGAAATCATTTCCCAAATCAGGTATTTGATTGACTTGCTGATGCTGACCCTATCAACCATTAGCTCTTTGTGATTAGACATAATAATAACAATTAATGGGAAATGATAATTAACAATTAATTTCGAATCTGAACATGGATAAATATTAATTAATATGTGTTTCCGAATAAAGTAACATAAATCATGGAGAAAAATAAAAAATGCCAATAATTAATTAATCATTGATCATTGATGAAGTTAAATCCATATTCTGGTACAAACAGACAAAAGAGAGGACGAAAAAACAGCAAAAAAGTAATTTATTATTATTATTATTATTCAAAAGTAAAAATTCATCTCAAATAAAAATAATAATTCCACTTTGCATTGTTTGCGTCTTTATATTCCCTCCCTAAACACCGCCATTCCTTTCTTCAAAAAACCTCTGTCTAAGACAAGCCCTCTCTCCCTCTCTACTCTCTCTTTTTCTAATGGAAAACACCTTCAAATTGCGATTCGCTCGCATGTTTCGTGCCTCCTTTGGCTCTTGTCGGACCGGAAACTTATCGGATGTTGTAGAAAAGGCTGTGTTTGTTCCTCAAAGCCAAAAGGACTACTTCCATTTCAACATGAAGGAGCCTTTGCCTCCTAAAGTGCGACCCTTCCCTTCCATTTGCGGACCCAAATGCCCCGAAACAACAACCAAAGCCATTACTAACTCTATTTTCCCCAGGCAGAAAATATCGGGTCGATATCCTCCTTTTATATCCATGAATGTTAATGGACACACTTGTCCCCCTGCATCTCCCGCTTCTCCATTGACTCCATTTTACAAAGAATCTGGTTTCAAGAAGAGTTCGAACTCAGTAAAGAACAAGAAAAAGAAAAAGAACAATGGTCATGGCCATTTTTTGAAGAGTAATAGAAGGGACATTAATCTGTTTAGCTCATCTTCTCAAGACAGTGCATACTTTGAAGGTAGTTATTGGTTTAGCAGCGAAGAAGATGAAGACGAAAGAGAAGGAGAGTCAGATACGCTTTTTTCTTCGAGAAGCCTGTCTTCAGATTCATCAGGATCTCACCGCCACCGTTTGCGCCGTAAAAGGTACAGTTCTCGCCGGAGAAGACCTACGTCCTCCAAGAATTGTTCTCAAATGGGTACCGTTCTGCCATTGCATGGAAAAGTGAAGGATAGTTTTGCAGTGGTGAAAAGCTCTAGTGATCCATATAATGATTTCAGGACATCAATGGTGGAAATGATCGTTGAAAAACAGATATTTGCAGCTAAGGATCTTGAACAGCTTTTACAGTGTTTCTTGTCTTTGAACTCTAATCATCATCATAGGATCATTGTGGAGGTTTTCACAGAGATATGGGAAGCCTTGTTTTCTAACTGGCGTTAGTAAAAAAAACTAATGTACTCTGTTCGTTTCTGTTATAATATTATTGTAGTTTAGAGTTCTAACTATGATTAACTGCGCGTTAATGAATTATCTCTTTCTTTCCTTTTTTTTTTTTTTTAATATTTTTTGAATGAAAATGAGAATCTATATGGAAATCATATGGTCTACTGTTCTTTCTTTCTATACGATTGTCTTTACTATTAGATCTCACAGGTGCAGATCCTGTCTCCTTCCTTGGTGTTTTTTTCTCTTTTTTTCTATTTTTACTGCGATATTGTTCTAAGGTACACTGCAGTAGGGTTTTCTTGTCATCTTTTAGGTTGTGATGTGGGATATACAGTGTTGACAAGATGGAATGGAGCAAAAGAAGGAGAAGAAGAAGATTGAGATACATATGTATATAGAGAAGTCTTTTAAATTCAAAAATTTTCCCTTTAAATTCTATCATATATTCAAAAAAAAAAAAAAAAAAAAAAGTAAAGATGCATGTGTGAACTGAGGGTACAAAGAAATTTAATAATCTGGAACCGTATAGTTTGGCTTTATGGAGTTGTGGGACAGGAGAGTTGCTTGCAGTTACAGAACTCAACACCAAACATTAGCTTATTGAGTAACAATTGATAACCAAAAATGAAGAAGCATGTATGAATTAATCATCAGGTTGCTTAACTTTCTCTTTTGCTATTTTAAATGAATTGTCTGTTGTTGGTTGCCTTTGCTTTTCAATACAAAGATATTAGAGATTTTGATTCATTCTATCATCTACTAGAAGTTGAACAACGAAGAAACAAATTTTGAAAATTTTATTAATAATAAAAAGCCATTTTAAAAATTGAGTCTTGGAAACAAAGGAGACAAAGAATGGCATCCATTTTTGTTGTATTATTAACCAAATCAAATTAATAATTACAGTTCATTTGTTCCTATTACATGTAAAACAGGCAAGACAAAACGCAAAACAACCCAACATTGGACAGAGTTTTACTTTTGTTTTCTCTTTTTAATTTTTCAACATTCAATTAAAGCGATTGGAAAATAATTTTGATGCATGTGAGCATGCAAGGCCTCTCCTCTCTCTCTCTCTCTCTCTATGTAGGGGAGTAGGAGAGGACTGAGCATGCTCAAAAAAATTTAAAAAAAAAAAAAAGAAGAAAAGGAAAAAGGGTATGTGAAACTGATGTGTCATAGAGCCATATCCAGTAGAGTTTGCTATAAACAGTCATGTGTCGATTTCAAAAAAGGCTTAAAAATCGAAAATTGTAAGAGAAGACACAGCGGAATGATAAAATGGTAAAGAGGAAGCAGATCGAACGTGAGCCCAAAACTTGAAAATTGTTGGGTATTGTGCAATTAATGTGTAAGTAATTAGAACTGCAAAAATCTGGAGTTCTGGTGGATAGGTATGTTTCGTCAGATTATATAAAGAGGAGAAGGTTTTGATTCTTTGTTTGGAAAGAAAGTTGTTTCTCTGTTTAAATGATACTCCATAAGTATAGTTGTAATAATCTAGGACGTCTCTTTTGAATTTATGACAAAAATTGACAACCCGGTTGGTTATTACATATTTATGTTATGATTCCTGCTGGTTGGTCGCCTGTCTGCTCCACTTTCTCCATTAATGCCATTCTCTGCCCTCTCATTTTTGCTGACAATCCAATTCTTTCTGGGCTTTTCATATGACCCAACCATCAACACTCATTCGATGGACAAATAACAATATTGGGCCTCGGCTTTGGATTTTTTTTTTTTTAAATTTAATTTTTGTTAAATCTAAAAATAAAATTAAAAAACCAAAAAATAGAAATAGAAACATCCTTTCTATTTAACAATTCCATTAAAAGCCCTTTTACCAAAAAAAAAAAAAAAGTTAATTTAACTTTGTTTGGCATTTCAGTTTTTATACATTCACTGCTTCATTTGCTTGTAAAAGCTGCATACACCTTCCAAAAAAAGGCAGCTTTATACATCATTTTAGTAGGCTTTTTATGAAGCCTTTCTAATTTTATGTAACAATTAATAATATGATGAAATCAAATAAAATTAAACTACGTGCCGTAGAGAACTTTCTCATATATCATATGAAAATAATGGAAATAAAAACGAAAAGGAACGTTCACCGTTCATTATGTAAACATTATTTTTTATGATAATATTGACATACATGGGCTTAAAATTAAGTTTAAGGGTCCAAAATAGTTGAAAATAAAAAAAAAAATTGAAAAGTCATAGGAAGTGGTTAATAATAAAAATAAAAAATGAAGCCGTAAGAAGGGCGGCTTCGGTTAGGTGAGAGTGAATAGTAAGTAACGGAGACTGGTTCCGAACCCTAAAACGCGTGGCCAGTAGCAATTGGTCAAAAATTGTCAAAAAGTTTACAACTATCCCTATCTCTTCTCTTAGACCTCAACCGCTCTCTTGTCCTAATCACTAATCACTTTTGTCTTCCATTAACTCGTAGCCCGAGCCGCCAACATTCTTTATTATTATTATAATAATAATTATAATAATTATAATTATAATTATAATTATGGAGCTTAACGGTAACATACGTTGCCTCTGCAGTCTACGGCCATAGGTTCATATTTGGGTGTGGAAAAATTAAACTCAATATGTTAAAATACAAAAAGATTTTATTTTAAGGCATGCACGTAGATAATATGGAAAATATACATTAGAGACATGGTTGGTCTTATGGTAATTTTGTTCAATTAGTGTTGGCTTTGACTTAATCAAAAGTGTAGAAATAGTGAAGTGGATCCAATCCGTGATTCACGGGAATTTGTCCTATAGTGGGGAGGGAATGGTCCATTAGCTTATGATTCTCCATCCAAAATATTTTAGTATAAATAAACAAATCTAACCCTAATTACTAATTACATCAATTAAAAAAGACATCCTAATGATTGAAGTAGCAGTTTCTATACTCTACACCTCTATTACTTCGACGCCATACCTACCTCTCACTGACTTTCGTTTCATTATCCTATTAATCAGTTAATTACTGGTATTTATCAAATTTAAATGAGTTTGCTCCCATTTTATTAGTCAAAATTTGATTTACAGAGAGATGGTAAGATTTAAAAAAAAAAAAAAAACCAATTTATTTATTATTGAATTGAATTAAATCTCATAGGGGAATGAATGTACAATGAGAATGTATTTACATGCGTATATATGTAGACAGAAACAGAAGGCAATATACGATAACAGAACTCGCACCAACAAGCCGATAGAGCCAAAGAATATAGAGAAAGAAAGAGCCAGTTCAACAACCACACCCGCTCCTTTCCTTTCTCCCAAAGAGCCCTACACACCAACTCTACCTTACAGAGTAAAAATGACGGAAAACTTTCTTATAATAAATAATCATACAACTTTCGCATAAGCTTTACCATTTTCCTGCGATACCTTCGTGTGTAGGAGGGAGATATGATCAGTGGGCACTCAGCTGGATTTCAAGAAATCAATACAACAAAAAGAAAAAAGAAGAGCGTGTAAAGACAAACGGACACGAGGCTGCCCACTGCATTTTCTTTTCTTTTCTTTTCTTTTCTTTTCTCTTTAGTAAGTTCAAGAACCTTTCATGGCTCCTCTATCTCTATAAAGAAACTGAGAGATAGAGAGACAAATAGTATTTGTTTCTTTTGTACCTTCACATAAAACAATTGAACTAACAACCACCATTAACAATGTTTCTAAAAAGCTCCATCTCCAACACCAAGAAATTCTTCCAGAAAACCTTACAAAGCTTCAAGTCTTTCTTTTCTGGTTCTTCTTACGAAAAAATGCCCAAAACCTTATCTCCTTACAATAATCCATACCCTAATGTCCAAACAAGCTTCGGTAAAAAAGATTTGGACAACTTCTACACTGACTTCAGCGACCGGTGGGATACTGATAAAGAAAAGGGAATGAAGAAAGGAAACAAGAAGAAGATAGAACAACCGCGACCGTCATCACCAGCCAAGCAAGAACAGAGTGACGGTCTAAATGGAAGTTTCATGAAATTCTCAAAGAAGAGTCCTGTTAAAACCTATATTAGTAATAACAAGGGCAAGGGTTTCCAAAGAGGGAAAAGATTGGTGGAGAATAGTTCAAATTATAGTGTAAAAGATGAGGAAAGGAGCTTTTTGGTGGCGCAGAAGCTAAGGGAGCTAGAAATGATGGACGTTAGTAATGTGGATCATGTTCTAGACATAGAAGAGATTCTCCATTATTATTCTCGTTTAACATGCCCTGCTTATCTGGACATTGTTGACAATTTCTTCTTGAAAATGTATGCAGAATTTTTTGTTCAACCAGCTGGAACTCCTCGCAGCGTCAATTCAAAGCCGAATAGCCTATCTTCCATTAGACTACAGGCATAATTTTCTCCTCCTAAAGGAGATTTGATAAAGATGGTGAATTTCTGGCAATGTTTCAGGTTGTCTTTGTTCATATTCTTTTTTTATTTATAGATTTATGTATCTGGTTATTGTTAATTATCAATTTTAATTTTTAATATCTTTTTTCTTTTTTTCCTCCCTGATAATGCATTTAATAGGACATACTATACGATAAGGTCCACAATAATTCTGCCTAAAAAAAAAAAAAAGTAAGACAGCGAAGAAGATTCAATTAGAGCTTTGACTATTGTTTCTTCTCATCCTGAAGCAGGAACCAATCATTGAACCAATAAAATACTAATAAAGCCAGAAAAAAACATGAAATAAAATTTTATTTATTCTTTAAAATAAATTATCTGGATCAGATCACGCAAACTAGTACATCCAGGCCCAATATCGGTTACGAAAGTCATAGACTAAAGCCCAACCCAACCGATATCCAGTCTTTAAGAGGAAAATATTAATGGATTTCCCAATTCATAGGCAGTTGAAATGAAAATTGAAAGGAAAGATTTGTGTTTCCATATCATGCTATTTCATTTTAATGATTTTTTAAATAAATAAGAGATAATAAATGTATTTCCCATTTAGTAACATATATGCTATTAGCACGATACCAAAATGGAAAAATCCGTCTGTTGGGCATTAAGTTGCTAATTTTTATGCAAAAATCGGCAGATGATGATTCATTTTCCATAATAGTAATATTCTTTTTTACGAAGCAACACAGTTTTCCCTTTATAAAAAATCTCCATTCTTGGCTTGCTGTAGTTAGGTCAAAGAAGCTTCAAAGGCTATTAAACCAGGTTTCTCTCTTATTATACTAACACCTTCTCCATTGTGTTTCCCTTTATGCAAAAACATAGCCATTCAAGTCTTAAATGTCTTCCAATTTCATCCTTTTTGGGAAATGAAACTAATTTCATTTCGAGTTTATGGCAGAATTTTTTTTTTTTTTTAGTTAATTTCTCCATTTGTTGGTCGCAATCGCTTTATAGGATACTTTAAATATAAATTTTCTGATGATTTCAATTTTTTTTTTTCATGTCGATCAAAGAGATGGGACGTGGAAAGCTAAGCATGAAACTAATTACCAACGAGAGGTCTCGCATGGTGACATATCAGAAAAGAAAGAAAGGTTTGACAAAGAAACTGCACGAGTTTCGAGTTCTCTGCGACGTAGATGCTTGTGTGATCATCTTTGGTCCGAAATTCAGTAACCGTCCCATTGACGTCGATACCTGGCCGCCGGATCACTCCGAAATCAAGAAAATTATAGACTGTTACAAATCTCAGGGCAATGACCGCAAGAAAAGTCACGATTTATCGCATTTTTTTGAGACTCGCAAGAGAAAATTGGACGATGAGATAAGTAAAATGCATAGGGCCTGTTTGGAAGCCAAGTTTCCAACTTGGGATAATCGTTTAAACTCATCGGAACTTGAAGAACTCTGTTTTTTGCATACTGTTTTACAGTCTAAGCTTGAAACTGCAATGAGTAGGATTTTGAAGATAAAAGGTGACAATTATTTGATGATTGGTGAAGATTCCAAGTCAGCAGATATTATTCAAGGAAGCTCGAGCAATCATAATATTAATAATAAATACAATTCAATGGCTTCTACCTTCGCTAATGCCTTGCAACAAAAGAGTATAGAATTACGTCAGCCATTTGATCATCATCAGGTGCTTCCTTTTAATGTTAATCCTCTTAATAATCCTATGTTGATGATGATGATGATGATGAAAGCCAACGGTACAGATTTGAGTCAATTTGGATCTCAAGAAGCTGATCAGACGGCAGGTAATATGGTGGCATTGAATAATAATGGTGGGATCCCTCATCCAGTCAGCTATTGCGGGGAAATGAGGAAGTTGTCTCTGTTAGGTTCTGATCAAGGCTCAATAATGTCTAATGTTTCTTCTCAAATGCAAGTTCCTGAATTCTCTGAGTTTTGTGATAGTAATGTGTTTGAGATGAAGAACATGAAAAGACAATGTTTAGAGTATTTCAAGTATTAAGTGTTTTTTCTTTTGGATATAATTTGGCTTAATTATTTTCTGATAAATAATCTTTTTTTTTTCAGTAATATATATATAGTTTCACTTTGTTCTTTTTTTTAAGGAATAAAAGCAGAGTATTTATGCAGAATTGAACGCCTTATCGGCAAAAATTTGATACGTGTATTTTTCTTTTTTTTTTTTAATAATTGTGTATGCATTCGTAATTTTAGAATGGTAAGAGTTTAACTTTTTAGTAGCTCATTGGGCCAATTTGAGGCCCGTAGCCTTTCTTTCTATAACGACGATCCAAAACGGAAAAGCCAAGTTAATTTGAAGGGCTCAATTTTGGGCCAAGAAGTTGCATCCTCACCGCTTCTGTGGGCCAATAGTTTTGCTTAATCATGATAATTACCTACAGCCGGTGTATAAGACCATCACACGCGACCCAATCAAAAAAAGTTCTTTGAGATATTGTTTCTGTTGTATCCATATTTTTTTCTCATGAATGGTCACAAATACCTCTCATTAGGGAAAAAAATGAACTGTTTTTAATTGATTTAATGTATAAAAATGGAATCATTCCCCGTTTCAACGGATATTCTCGATATTGAGGGAATCTTATAGATTCAAGATTTTAAGATGGAAACAAATGGATTTCTTATATCCTTTCACTCGAACAACCTAAAACTGAATAAAAACAAAGACGCTCTTCCTGCAAAGAAGAAAGAATAGAAAGTTGCCGAGAAAGGGAATGTGAAAACAGAAAGAATCTATAGAGCACTTTCCAGTTCCACTAAACCTGGTGTGGAGTGTGGATCCCATTACCCAGCTTCCTATATTCTCACACATACTGTATTATTATTAAGGCATGGAATCTAATATATGTAGACGTTGACTATTGACGATTTTGTTTTTAATAGGTTATAGCTAGAAGTTGTATATTCTGTTTTGAAACTAGGGAAGATTCTTCTAGTATCCATTTAGATTCCAAGAGAGAAAGGAGACAAATTCCATGTGGGAGTAGAGTAATGGAGTCTGCCCTTTATGCAATCGTATCTTCTTACACCATCAAAACGGAGATACAAAAGATGCATCTTTTTTGCTTAGGCCTTTTAGGGATACAACAAAACCTTCTTCGCTTCAACAATTCCTTTGGTGGCTGCAATTTATCTGTCTGATCCTCAAATCACTTCTTTCACTTTAATGCAGTAGGACTTCCAACTTGATTTTCACGTTGCATATAATTTTTTTTTTCTAAATATTATTCTTACCTGTCGATTTAGCAATAATAATATATTACTTACCCTTTTCGGTTTTCACTCTAATAAGTGCATTTTTCAAGTGTATGTAACTTTGTATATCTTTTCCGCACAGAAAATTTTGAAAAGACATGACGATGATGTACAGTTCTAAAAGCAATCAATCGCAAGATTTAGGTGGCAAAGTATCGTTCTCAAATCATTTAATCATGGTGAATGTTAGTTGAGCTGATGTTTCTCTAATTAATCAAGTGATATAAGAGAGTGACTGCAATAATAATAAAAATCTATTAGAGTAGTCCCTCACTTTAGAATAGGACACTACTTGTCATTCGACTTTTATATGTATCACCCATAGCGTCGAAAGTCACCAATTTGGGAAATTTATACTCTCTTCCAGATTTAATTTATTTCTTCATATAAAAGAGAGAGAGAAGAACCGGAATTTCTTGCTATGACATGTGGAACTAGGGATGGTCTAATGATTGAAGAGCCAAGTTGCAAATGGTGGTCCTAAACAGGATACCATGTTGAAGAAAGGGCAAAGAAAAGCGTAGAGTATGCATATTAAAATTGTCTTTTTCTTTTTTTCTTTTTTCACTCATTGTGTTTATCGAGAGATGAATGGATCAAAATTATACATAAACTTTACTCACTAAATTAATAAAATATTTTTATAGCTAAAATGGCTTAAATTGAAAATTTCTTATTTCTTATATTAGATCATATCAATCAATTGGTATTTTGATTTGCATTTTACCCTTTGCTTAGTTCACCCCTAGTCTAATGAATTTTAGAATATTGTTTGGTCAATACCAAAATTGCTTTCCATGGTTACAATTATAAATAAAATCTACGCAGTAGTCTTCTCCCATTGACAATGGCGCGCCTGCTTGTCTTGCTCTTATCATGTGCGTAATAAAGCCAACTACTTTCACTCGAAGGATAACCTTTTTCTTGATTCTATCTTCAAAGGCTGGCCCTTTAAGTCTTTAACAACGTTTCCTTTCTATTATTTGCATACAGCAAATATGGTAAACAATTATCAATTTCTTTCTCTTTCTTTATATCACTCGTTAGTTTTTTCATGCTGTCTATGCATAACCTATCTGTTCATCACGCATTGGACAAACAACACATCCATAAAGCTTACTGATTAGTTAGTGCTAAGCATTGGCCTTTCAATCCCAAGTAACCTATAAAATTTTAAAAAAATTAATACAAGCGAGATGTCATATTCTTCTCTTTCGTTCTATCCGCTTCTATAATAAATGAAATTTTGAATTCAAGGATTAATTAAGATAAATCAAATCTTTCCAAGTGTATAGAAGTCCTTCTTAATCCAAAAAAAAAAAAAAGAAAGAAAGAAAAAAGAAAGAAAACATAACAATCTAAGTCTAACTCAAAGACCATAACGCGTTTTAAGTGTTAATAATGGGAAATGGTCCATGGGAAAAATAGAAGGATGAAGACGGTTTACTGCCATAGATTAATAAAGGACCACTGACAATAAAGAGCAGTAAATGGATCAAAACCTAATGGATGGTCCAAATCCACGAGTACACATGTGCATTATGCTCAGCTGTAGCAGAGAAAGCAGCCCTTGCGGTGTGACTCCAATGCCAAATGTCTGCATGGCTATCACGTGCCTCTGGACCATGCATACGACTTTGTAGGGCAACTCTTCCTTCCTTTAAGTTTAGTTTCCTTCGCTGAAAACTGCTTACAGTACTTTTTACGTTGTGCCAAACAAGAATTTGCAACTAGTTTCTGTCGGCTGAAGAAAAACACTGTTGTTTATATATCTAACTTGGCTACTGATATTTAATTTTTATTGAAAAAACGACAGCTTTGAGTCTTAGTGGGAGAGCATTGGATTGACATAATGTAAACTACCAATCCGATATATATACATATTTATATGATTATATTTTTATTTTTATTTTTATAGTGGAATTAGAATAATGGAAAAAGAGAAAACATGAATATGATGATGTTCGTTTGTGGGAGAAGGTGCGAAGCAAGATGCAACAAAGCCAAAAGAAAGGAAATAAACTTAACTTAGCACAAGATAATCCGTAGACCTTAACCATAGATTAAAGAAGAGGAAGAAAGTCGGCAATCCAAAGCATTAATCAGAGAAGTAATGGGCCACACAATAATTAGTAGGGCATACCCTTCTGGTCCAAAACAAGATACAAAATACAAGATTTCACTGGTTAACAACTAACCTTTGACGTTGAGAGTAGCTAACTAGCTAATGTGTCTTATAGTGAATCAACCCAACAAGATTCCACTGTATAAATATGCTCATCGACTTCAGTCGGTCGGAATATAACCCACCAACAACAAATCATTAAACCCTAACTACTGTACTCGCATTGCAGCTCCATTACTGTCATGTCCACATCCTTCCACACTTTAACCTCTCTTAATAATCTACCTGTTACATGAAGTTCCTTTTTTTCCTTGGATCAGCAAAGAAGAATTTTTATTTAAGAATTGAATAGAAATAAACATATAATACTCAACTAATCAGGTTACTGCACTTAAGTTATTAGATTTTTCCTAATACATCTTTATCATATTCTGAAAAGTTAAGTAAAACCTGAATCCATATCCAGTACTTATTTTATACAATCAATCTTATGTGGTGAAATTTTGATGAGTTTGGTCATCTTTCAAAGAAAAACTAGATACGATGCCTGTTTTAAGAGCAGGCTTCGATTGGACTGGGGTAGAGTAGGACAAAAATTATCAATCAAAACCTAACATTTTCTTCTTCTACTCTTTTCTTTTTTCTTTCTTCAGTACGACCCATATAGATATGTATTAAGATGTGTATAATAAGGACTAAATACAAATCATCGGACTGTCATTTTCAAATTACTTTTTCAATAACTTTCAAATCATATGTACAATAATTTTCCAATCATTTTAGCATTTTAAGTACAAAAGTTTTGATTTCAAGAAATTTTTGCTATAATTATTTTAATCTGTAAGCAATGAATTAATGTAATTTAATTTGACTGAAAAGGTTGATTGTTGTGTAACATCAAAGTGGAAAGAAGTGTCGCACTATTTTACCTAAATCTTCATTGACAAATTGTCTTGAGCACTGTCATACCCCATTTAGCAATTTAAGCATTGACAAAGATGAAGTTCCGATTATAGAGATCATTGTCTGTACCCAGTACAGATTATATTATGGTGGTCCAATTTTTATTGATGGGGATAGAAGGCCAAGCAATAAGGCAAACCAGGATAAGTATTAATCCAATATATGACTTTTTTAAATAAATATGTAGAGTGAAAGTCGATCATACACAAAGATACAGAAGAGAACCTGAGGGCCACTTAATATTTGCTTCTGCAGAAGACCTTTACATGTCCAAAATAATCTTTTTCTTCCTTTTCAATTTAATTTTTTTTCCTTTCTTTTCCCTCTTCTTTTATAATCACTTTTGCTTTTTGTTTTCTACAAAATGGTCCCAAGATGATGATCGGTTGAATGTTATATATATGAACCCTTGATGGGTAGATCAAAATAAATTAAATTTTATATGCATTTGTGGTACCCAAAATAATGGGAACTCAAAATTTGAGGTCTATTCTTAGCTGTTCTATCCAATATTAATTAAATAAACCAATTTCTATATAGAGACTTGAGAGCACATGCTGATGGAAACCATCAAACTGCTTTTTTTTTTTTTTCCTTAAATCTCAAATCCAATTGGAAATTTTGCTAATTAATTGATTAATGAAGCACTACCTTTTGAAACACGTTATGAAATTAATTGCAAAACCAAACCTTCCCTGTTATAAATATTTACCTAACTAATAACAGAAAACTGCAAATATAAAAAAATTGTTTCTTAAAAAAAAGCACAAGCTATGTACACATGTTGAGAATTTTCTCCTGCCTCAATAAACCAATAATAATTCTCCCGCCACCATCTTTAATTTTACTCTAGAATTCCTAGCTTGCTTCTGTGCATACGAAGGGTTAAAAAAACAAATTGTCCTTCCTCGTTCTATTATTTCATGCATGCTTGGACCTTCACTCAAGAGAGAGGAATTTTTTCTTTTTTTGGTTTTGGTTTTTTTTCCCTGGAGTCATGATTGCTGAGGCGATGCACGGGCACTGGCCATGAAACTTGTGGCTTCAGCTTTCCAGCGAAGCTCAATGTCTTGTGCGACTCTTCTTGCATCAATAGATGCGCCAAGCAGGCCACGCTTAGTAAAGCCTACTGCATACAGTCCATTTTCACCTTTCCATCCATTTGGGAATGAA
Organism: Jatropha podagrica; assembly: GCA_947857235.1. Classification (NCBI taxonomy): domain Eukaryota; kingdom Viridiplantae; phylum Streptophyta; class Magnoliopsida; order Malpighiales; family Euphorbiaceae; genus Jatropha; species Jatropha podagrica. The sequence continues at coordinate 74,172 of CANUEP010084316.1, forward strand.
TTGTGGGGCATTCCATCTTTCTTTGAAAACATTTTGTTCTCCTGAGCGCAAAAATTCATGATGATCATCTTTTTAAAAAAAAAAAATTCATATCAAAGAATCAATAAACTAACCTTCAACCAGCAAGGCACATTACTTTTGTAACCTGTGGCTAGAATAAGAGCATCAAAATCTTGAATCCTTCCATCGACAAACTCCACAGAACCATGCATTACTCTCTTTATTTGTGGGAAAACCTACAATTAATTGTAAAATAATGAAATTATATATATTTTTTTTAACAGCAAAACAGAATGGCATTTTTATTAAAGGAAAGTAGATAACAAGAATTACAAATCCTCATTACTAACATTCTGGAATACACAAAAGATTTAAACCCGAAATGGAACACAAAATGGAATAAGTGGCCCAAAACAAATCTGCCAAATTCTCATGAGATAGGAAAAAAGGTATCTCAGAAACATCAGAATAGGGGATCACAGTCAAGCAACGAAGGAATTTGTCCTATCAACGTTCTCTTTAGCTAAGAGATCAGCCATAGAGTTGCCGGATCTTAAAATATAAAATTATAATTAACATTTAAGAATGTTATTTGATCTCAATAGAAAAAAAGTTAACCTTAATCTCTCCAGTTCTGATCTTAGCAAGAGTTCCAACATCTAAAACAGGAGTTTTCCCAGCGGTATTTTTGAGTTGGAGAGGGCCAAGTTTAGGGCGATGAATGCCAAGTTTAGAAGTATCACCAAGCAAGAAATATGAAAGAAACAACAGAATTTGATCCACAAGCTTCAAAGGAAACCACTTTAGCAGCCACATGGATAATCCAAAAGTTGATCTTCCAAGCATCTGTTGAGGCAGGACATGCACCTGCAAAAAAAAAAAAAAAAAAAAACCCAAAGGAAAGAAAAAAGTTACTTGAAAAGTTTCAAAGGAGTGGGTTAGATAAGCTAATGAGTCCCCCACGCACGTCACCGACTAATGTGTGAATTTGCAACTTTCAGGATATGTACCATGGCTACGTTATTTTCCATATATACTTTAGAATCTGCAATACTGAGCAGAGAAGAATCCCAAAAAGAATTAACACATACGAGTTTTTGGAATGCTGACTATGGCTACGCATGCAAACAAATTCCAAGAAAGTGATATATCAAATTTATTTATTTAGTTTGTATCTTTATAGTAAAAATTTTTTAAAGAAAAAGGACAATTGGGGTTTACTTCTAACTTCCTAATAAACTACTGTTTCATTAAAAAAAATCCAGAAATATTGTCTCCAAGAAATTAATATAAACTGTTACCACAGTTAAAGTCAACAACAGAAAACAAAACCTTACAATACAATAATATATGGTTGAGTCTGAAACAAGTAATTTCCAAACTCCCTCAAGTGGGGTGAAGAAGTGGCATAAAATAAGAGTCTCACAGTTGCTTTGTCTGTATTGTTGCAGAACATATTCTCAACAAATATATTTTACATTGGGCAAAGAATAAAGATATTTTACAAACATATTAAAACAATATAATATAATAAAAATGAAAACTTTCTTTGATTTTGTCATTTCTAAATTAAGCACATGTTAAACGAAAAGCGAAAAATTGACTGCTTGAGAATAAAAGCAGAAAGAAAGAAAGGGAAAAAGAAAATTAAAGGATGCTCACCGAGTTTCTAACGACAATGGAAGGGTAGGCATTGTAGTTGCAGAGATCTAAACAGACCTCCATACCGGAATTGCCACATCCAACAACCAAAGCAGTCTTTCCTCTAAAGACTTCGCCACTTCTATAGGAACTTGTATGCATTATAGGTCCTCTAAAATCAGCCATTCCTTCAATATCAGGCACAACCTCATCTGCATTTTCTCCGGTGGCAACGATTAACCATTGGCATACATATTCAGATTCTTCCTGTTTAAGCCCTAAAGACTTAACCTTCCAAAGCCCACATCGACTATCGAATTCTGCACTGACAACTGTGTTATTAAAGACTGGTTCGAGACCAAAAAATTTGGTGTAGGATTCCAAGTAACCCACAAACTGCTGTTTTGTAGGGTAGGCAGGGAAATTTGATGGGAAAGGCAAAAGAGGAAGCTCACAGAATTGTTTAGGAAGATGAAGACGAAGACGATCATAGGTTTTGAGTTGCCATAAAGAAGCTATGCAGTTAGCCCTTTCGAGAATTAAACTAGGAACACCTCTTTCTTTAAGACATGCAGCAGTAGCTAAACCTGAAGGACCAGCACCAACAATAAGAGCTCCTGGTACCCATATACACCTACTTGGTGATATGGCCATTTTCTTGTTGAAGGGGTCATGGACTCTTTTGCCTTCCACTTCTTTCAAGTAATAGTCCATAACGAAAAACAAAAGATATAGCTAAGTAAATTAACTATGTAGAAGTTGATGCGGAACAGGAAACTGAAGAAATCCCTTTTTGACACAAATTGGAACTCATCAGGAGAGCCGTTTAAATACAGATGGATTTGAGAAAGAGAAGGAGAGAAATTTGATCTTCTACTTATCCAAAAGAGAGATTTGGAATTCCTGGATTTGTGGAACTATGGATAATTAATTTTGAGAGGGTCTAATCTCGATGGATCTTCTAGTTTTTGTTCAATAGAGGAGAAAATGAAGGCCGACACCAGCGGAGCTAAAACCAACACTTTTCAAGGGTGTGATTCACAATACTGAATTTCTATATATAAGAAAGTGTCAGTGCTGAACAACGTAATTAGCTCAATTTCTCTCTGTATATATATAAATCTAGCTACGTTAGTAACTAACTTCCATTAACTAACTTGAAATATATGGAAAAAAAGAAAACCTCTACTTCACTCGGGGAAAGTAGCCTGCTCCAGTGATGGCATTATATAAATTATATTATGTGTGTGTTCGTGTAATATTATCCAATTGGAAAGATAAAATGACAAGTGGACGTATAGGTGATTAGAGTATAACCAAATATGATTAGAGTCTGAAGTTAATAACTTTTTAAGTTGTTTCTTTTCCCAACAACAATTTAATTATGGTGATCAGGGACTGAAGAGCTCCTCTTCTATTTACAACCAAAAAAAAAAAAAATCTTCCCTTAATAATAATTGGGTTGGTCTAAGATAATTTTTAAGACATTATAACCATTTTGCCCCTTTTCATTTTTGTGTAGCATTCTCTTAATATATTTTTATACTAATTTGCTCCTAGCAACTTCATAAATCTTAACTTGGTCCCTGACGATGAGCGGTGGTAAATGGAGAATCTACATAGGGAGCCAAGGAATTGGAAACTAAAACTCTGAATGGTAACCAATTGACGGATCTGAATTGAATTACATGGTAGGGTAGTCATGATGCTGCTTTGGACCAAACCTTACTATTTTTATACTAATTGGCAAATCATGATGTATGTCATATTGAGGAATAAAGCCACAATCTTATACTAAGAAAAATAAATTAGAATCATGAAAGAGCTACTTATAATTCAAGTTATAAAGATTTAATCTGAAATTGTGGGATAGCAAATGGGAATCAATTGTTTGTGATCATGATGTGGAATCAGACAACATTCTCTCTCACCATCAAAACCCCAACATTCTGGACAATTTCTTTCTTCCCCATCCACACCTTCTCTTCCTTTTATATATATATATATATATATATATATATATATATACACTCTCTCGACCTTCATTTCAAGCGTGCATTAAAAAGAACTGTTTGTTGTCTTTTCCTTTTCTAGTTTTGTATTCCATTTGGCATTTCCAATACTACTATTTAAAAATGTATTACGATCTGAGTATCTATAGATGTAAGTTGAATGTATATCTTCTTCTCCAATTCTCAAATACAAGAATCATAAAACCCTAAGGAACTGTAGAAGCACAAGGCGGCCTAGAAACATAAGACAAGAACGTGTTAATTAGCGTCCTCCACATATAGGTTTTGTAGTTTAAGGTTTTGTAGTTTGGATGCAGAATTTTTTTTTTTTTTTTTTTTTTTTTTATAGCAAATCCATTGACTAGTTTATAAAGTTTTTATTTATGACACAGTATGATAAGGCATTGCTGACCCTTTTCCATACAGTTTCCGTTCATTACTAAAAATTCAAATTGAAATTTAGTATAGATGAATTAAATTTTTATAATTGAAATTTATATTTTTTTCATTCTAAACTGGATTCTATAAAATTTTACTGAAAGCGGTTACTTGTTAGGCAAAAGTGAAATTAATGGCCAGGATCTTTATGTATTTAGTGATAAATACTGATCCTTGGGCACAGTCTGGTTTGATATGGGAATATTTTAGGTTGGGCTGGGCTGGGCTGGGCTTCATCTAAGTCCGAAATCAATAAAACACCACTATGCAAACCCAATTGCTCGGTTAAGTATACATTAGGTCTATCGCGATAAATCCAAAACCTTGCAAATATTGGGCTTCTGATGATTAGCCCAATGGACGTCGTATCGGCGAATCCTGCTATTATTAATTTATTTTTTTTGAAAAGAAGGTAATTTCCCAACTTTTTTTTTTGAAATGTTTATATCGAATTGATAAGTATAATTCTAGAGTGAATGAGAAGTCTTATTCTATATTCCAAGTCTCTATTTATTAAGCAAGCAATTTTAATTGTAACTTTTAAAGTTAGAATTTGAATATAAATGTGGCTTTAAATAACTTTTAATGATCCTCTTTGACTAGACAAGATTAAGTGTTACAAGATTCAGACATCATTCGGATATTCGGGTTTTTTATACCGTTCGGGACTTGATATCTCTATCAATTTCCGACTTCTTGATCTGATCAAAATATTATTTGATAAATACCAAATAGATTATGAACAAATTCTTTTATTATCACGAATTAATTAAAAATTTATAGTCTAATGATTGTTAGGCGGCTTAACAAAAAAATCAACTGGAAATGGTATTCGAATGTTATCGGTCAATATTTGAAGGTAGAAATTTTGTGAGCATGTGTTTGATTAAGCGTTTCATGGTATAGACTTTCCATTTCTTCGTCCATTACTATTCTGAATTCAAAAGTGTTGGCTTCGCCATAACTGAATTTTTGAAGTTGCATGAGATAATATAATTCTTCAAATTCTAGAAATTCACTATAATTATTTATTAAATTGGTTAAAGTCCGTAAATTACAATTGGAGCTGTGCCCTACCAACAATTATATATATGAATGTCAGTTTGAAGCAGCTTAAGAATAAATAAACCAAGCGTGAGAAAATTTTGAGTTAATATGAGTGAGTCCTATCCTATAATCACAAGCCCAATGAGTGCATCATAAAGTTACCAGCCCTAATGTACATCACAATTTCTAATATTTTTAATCACTTGGAGGACGACGTACCTGATTCATTATATGTGGGCGTGGTTTAACCACACTTTATAATCGTAAAGCCATAATTATTTACCTTAATCAATGGTTCAGACAGTGACCTTCCTTTTATTTCAAACGGCCACGTGTCCCTTCTTCTTTCCACTGTTATTTTTAATTTTTAAATTAGAATAGCTAGAGGATCGGATTATAACATATCTCAGTCTCAAGTTGATGCGGTTAGATTAGATTGTTGTAATAATAAAATAAACCAATTAAGAAAGAAAAGAGTTGACACGTGGTGGGACCTACTTAAGTAATGGGTTCAACGTCTAGCATGATTGTGTGTGCCAGAGTTGCACCGCAACAGGGCCTGGGCTGGGTTGGAGTTGGATGTTGGAGGGGGACCTCCTCTTCCTCATGTCCATGTGAGCAATCAAAAGCGATAGCATCGGAATGCTAACACGTGCCACTCCCTCCTCTTACACTCCCCACGTGGACTCACTAGACGAGGACTGGTCCCCACAAGACAAGATGCCCTTTACCTGTCCCCACACCTTCAGGCCTCCCGCCCCCGTTAGTCCTTGTCACCACCAGGTCCCACATCAGATAGTAATATGTCCAGTTTGTTGACACGCGTCCTAGATAAAACTTCCAGGAACGGGATTTTAGTCGCTTTTCGGGTCCCACGTGATCGACTTCTCACGTCCACCTCTCGTCATTTGTACTGTTACTAATATACGGCTGAAGTCAGAGGACAATGTTTACCAACAATCGCAAAGCTGAAATTAATTACACAACATTAACAGATCCTAGATTAATCAGACTTGGACAATATAGGGATTGTTTTAACTTTGTCCTTCACGTATTGTCTATGATGAGGCCATAAAGAGGAAATTCGCATCTCAACTGTCACGGAGGTGGCACGTGAGATTGCTGTGAAGAGTAAGGCTAACTGGGAAAAACATGAAAACAAGGAGTGCCATCTCAGGTGGGACAAGATTACAGAGAGGTATTAAAAGGGTGTCTGCCTTTTCCAACCGTGTGAATTTTTAGTTTTATAATAATTGATGATGATCTGAAAGAGGCGAGGTCACATGTCTGCGTTTTCTTTTTATTAAAATATTTGACTTCCACTGCCACTTTGCCAATATCAGGACGGCAAAGCACAGTGGGTCAAGCCAGACTCTGACATGTGGCGTCTTCTGATTGGCTAAAAGGCGAAGCTGAGGCACAGCAAATTACTGCGGATCGATGGATCGATAATTTATCCGCCTGCTCCCCATCTTTGTGAAATTGATAACTCCCAAGGTCCAACGGCCTGGCCTTTTCATAGGTTGCAGAAAGAAAAAAAAAAAAAAAAAAAGAAGAAAGAATCAGAATCCAGGAACGTCCACAGTACAACTTCTTGTAACTTGTTATTAATACACAATAAAAGTGAATTACGTTGTTCGAACCCGCAAAATGCATTCCGTTGTTAGAATTAATTCATTAATTTTTTCTTTTTTCTTTACACCTTAGATGGAAGAATTATTATTTACCAGCACCTTTCTTTTTTTAAAAATAAAAATATTTTTTGCGAAATCATTTTATTTATATATTTTTAATTATATATGTATATATATTAGAAAAAAATCATTGTAATGTATTATCAATATAAACAGCATATTAACCACATAATTAAATTACTTTTGTCTTTTACAAGAATTATTAAACAAAAGAAAGGGATAAAGAAAAAGGCAATATACCAAAATGCAAAATTAATACAGAAGATATATAGAATCTAAGATAATATTTCTTGTGAATAGCAGCTAAAAGCCACCTCCTAAAAGCGAAAATGGATAAGGCGGTGGCGGTCTTGCCTCCACACCCGCCTCCAGTCCTGCAAAATAACTAATTTCCCCTAACCTATCACCGCCACAAACTATCAAACCGTTCCCTGGCGGAGACACCGCTACAGTCACACTATTCCCTATCCCTGCACCTACTGAAGAACCCGACGTTAACGGACCGGGTTCTACGAAATAACCATAGTTTCCTTCTCCTAACCATCTTATAGGATTTGTCTCCGGCGACGGGGATGATTGCCAAAGGTTATTATTCTCTTTTGAGGATATTACCCCTATGTTTCCCTCCTCTTCTTCTTCTTCAGACTTAACGGAACTAGAAACAGCGGCTCCACCAGAGGACGAAGAAGAAGAAGAAATCATAAGGCGGCGTTTCTTTTCAGTTAATTGTCTAGTTCGTTCTTTCTGGAGCATCATGCGAGGAAGAAGATCAGGGTCCTCGACGACTTTGTAAAGAAAAGCCATCATTTGTTGAGGTCTTCTCTCCGTAGCCTCTAAACGCTTGTTCATCCCTTCAAGCTCTTCCTCTAGAAGCTTTTGCTCTTCCTTCAACCTCGCTATCTCTATAACCAACTCTTCATTATCAAAGTCTTCAATTTTACCTTGCATAAATGAACTCTTACTGTGCTTTCTACGAACTATATTCTTCAGTAACAGCTTTTGGCCTCTTAAGAACCATTCATTTGCGAATTCCCATCTATCGGGATCCACTTTTCTAAAACCCTGTTAATAATTAAATTAAAATTAACGCTAAAACACTATTAATTAATAATATTTAGGCATTAATACATTAATTAATTGGTATTAGAGGGACTTACATAGGTGTTTAATTGACGAACAAAGCTAGAGAAGTTGTTGTGTTTGAAATAAGCAGGTAAGATCCTCTGTGAGAAATCTAACGGGTCGATGACGATGAAGCTGTTGTTGGCTTTGCCCCAACTGATTATCGTATCGGTCTTTGGATCATTGACAATCTGATAAGTCTTCATAACGAACGGTGCTACGACGTTGTTAGACTCCATCCCATAAACTAGGCTGTATTTAATTCTCCTCTAAAAGAAAGTGAAGCTGCTTCTTATGGAGGAGGGAGGAGAAGCAGGTGGTGCGGATTGGGCCGTCTCACATTCGGCTCTTTATTTTCTTTTTTTTATTATTATTATTATTATTTTTAATATCGTTGAGGTAGCACCGCAATATATAACCGGACGCGCGCCTACTGTGAGATGAGTTAACGTGGCAAGAAGCCAAACCCGTATGGCTTGTGATATTTCTTGAGTCACGAGAATGGGACCCACGTGGCTCCGCTTTTATAATCTTTTGCTACAAATCCGTGGTCCCTCATGGTTAGATATTTTCAGATGGATTGGTTTTCTAACTCGCACTCGATGCGCGTGTACCCGGCAAGGGTGTTACGTGGACGTGGTCCCGGCTTTTGACAACAAATTGGGGGAAACACGACAGGCTCGCCAGTCACCAGTTGAGTCTGGGATCAATGCTCGCTGTATAGTTTTTTTTTTCCAACGCATATTGCTTATATATATATTATCTCTGTCTCACTTGTTTTTCAATTTATTTTCCTGAAAAAATAATTTATCTACAGTGATTTGGTTTATAATTTGAAAAAAAAAAAAAAAAAAAAGAAGAAGAAGAAAGAAAAGTTAAACGCACGCACAACGGCAAGGAGCGTGGAATAATAAGAGTGTAAAACAGCTTAGATTCGGTAGCTTGGAATCCGATTTGGTTCCGGCTTTACTTTTGGGCTAAGGCAGGTTGTGCGTTGGCGCATGGAGTGATTGTCCCTACGTGTCAAATCGCCACGTGTCGCTGCCTAATTTTTAATTAAGCTTTGGTCTATTTGGAGTGTTAGCAGTTTGGGGAGCAAAATTTATATGCTCTAAAAATCAACGGGTTGTCCCCTTTCTATTGGCTGTCATTATAACTTGTCTTTTCATTCTCCCTAATCTCCGTATTTCTCATTTTTGAATGCTAACGTTTCTTATTACTATAACCAAATCCAGCCTTAATTACTTAATGGAAATTTGAGTATAAAACTCATTTTAACTCTTTTCTTGTTTTTGTTTATTTAATACACAGAGCCATTCCAAACTTTTTGGTTTAGCTTCTGATGCAAGCAACGAGGACAAAGGTTTCTCTCTCTCCATTCCCACCTCCAAAATCAGTAGTGCGGTCAATAATGTAAGAAGCTAAACAATATAATAATTAACATAAACTTAATTACAGGAATGTGAAAGAGAGGTTGGGTCACAATCATATATAGCCGCTCTTAGCCACAATTTTTTTAACGTTTTCGACTCTTTTAAAATTACAATTCTGCGATCACTATTGGCCATTAGGTTAACCATTAATCACCCTTTGATGATCTGATCTATAATGGGGTGGGACTATCCATTAATTTGTGTTGATATGACATTTTTTGTCCTTTTGATTGATCACTCACTCTCACTAGCTTACTATCTTGCACCCTTCCCATATAGCAATAGATTTGACCCTTTCTGCATTCACATTACAAGTTTAAAACTTGTTATTAACTAGGCAAAATAGAATATTATTTTATATCTGATAAACCAATAATACGTTCGGAATGTGCAAACGAGAGGTGCAACTACCGAACACAGCACCAAATATCGAATAAAGTAATAAAACCGAATAAAAATACATCCGAGCGAAGATATTAATGAAATCTGAACCGCTAAAGTCAATTAATGGCATTAAAGAGTTTTTAATATTTAGTCTTCATTACTAGATTATATTTTCGTCAATTACAAATGATAATGTATTATAAAAATTAAGTAAACAAGGAAAGAAAGAGAAGATTATCATTTGAAAAATTCTTAAGTCATCCATATCTAATCAACTTCCTCATATAACTTAATAAATTAGGTTCTACCCTAACCCTAAATTTGTCTAAGCCAAGCCTCCAGACCCTTATTACCCTAATTAAGGTCTAAAGTTTGATAAGCAACTCCTTCTCAAAGTCCGCCTATTTGATTCATATTATCAAGTAAAATGAATCATCAACGTTAGATTAAATACAAATTAGTTTATCTAACAAAACTAATTCATTTCACTGTGGAAATTTTGACAAAAATATCCTTAAAAAAATATAAATTAATATATTTGCCGACTTGAAATGTCATACTCCAGATAGAGAAGAGAAATCAAGATTTTACATAGATTTGTGGGGCCTTATTCGATCTTCGTTAGTAGATAATGAGCTTTATTTGAAAATGAAAAAATTAAAGAATCATAAGACGACAAATGTTTTTGCCCTTTTTGCTTCAAAACATCATAAGTTAAAACTACTGAAATAACCAAAATCTTCCAGTCTTCAACTTCAGTGTTTGTCTCACATATATGAATCTCCAGGGCATAGCTTTTAAAGGATTTAGGCTATGGAGGTTTGAATTTATTAGTATCAGTTTTATCTAGTTATAAATATTATATACTGAAAGGGACAGATTTAATGGCAAACTGCGCTTGTCGGGTTGGTCATGATGATTTAAAAGTCAATTCTTTTACTGGAGATTAATCCGATTTGTAAACCGTTAAATGAATATGAACCCTAGCAAAAAGAGAAAGGGACAGCTTTTGTACTTGATAAAGTATGAATTAACCAAAAATGGAAAGGTTCAGTGTTAGCTAATTAAGTGGATAATAATATAAATCCCACTTTATTTCGTATTATTATTCCTATGCTATCTGCCATTCAAAAAAAAAAAAAAAAAAAAAAAAGTCTTAAAACGAAAATGAAGTGTAAAGTCAAAGGGGATTCCAATTCTTAATATGACGTCAATTTTCTGATCATTTTCTATCCTTTACATCATACATGAAACTTTCTTTCTTTGAGGGGAAACAACAAAGCAATTTGTTTTTCTAATTTTCTATTAAATAAACAAAAAATAGGACAAATTCATCTTTATTTATTTTTAAAACATAATTTTTTTTCTTAACGGGTTATATTAGAATTTATCAAATTTTTATAATTTATCTTTTCTCAACCAAAGAAAGACACTGTGGATAGCAAAAATAGCAACAAATCAAATCATCATATAAAATCTTTTGGGTAGCAAATAGTAAATCTCCATCGGTTAGTAGCAACGAATCACAATTTGACATCAGTTTCTAAGACCAAATAATCAATATATCATAATTAATGGGTGTTATAATTTCAAATTCGAATAACGGAGGGGTTGAATATTCAAACCGGCAATAATAAGGAAAAATCAAAACATTAATTATAAATAATAAGGAATCTAGAAGGGGTAGGTAACATTTTTTTTTTTTTTTTAATTTGTTTTATTCCGGACGCTCTATAAGTGAATTTCAAGTAATTGGAATTCAATCTGACCACTTCACTAGAAAAGACTACTGCAAAATAACAAATACGATTGATTTTCCATGAGTGTGTCCAATGGATAGAATTCAAAGTGGTCCAAATTCTAAAAAAAAGAAAAAAAAAAGAAAAAAAAAAAAAAAAACAGACACAACGACTGTGCTTGTCCTTTCTGCAGATCAAAATTCTAATTTGTACAAACTCTTGGTCCATTGATGATTTAACATTAAAAAGGCCAGGCCAGGCCAGGTGGACGGTCCATGACAGTTTCATAAAATTATGTGGCCAATATATTGGACAAAGCTATTGCCAAATTGAGACATATCATTACTTAAATGTCTTTTTCTTTTTTGTTTTTTTTTTTTGTTTTTTTTTTTTTTGCCTATTTTGTTTTCAGAGGCTATTGGGTGTTCTACGCTGCTTAAAATGGTTTGTCGATGTCCAGACCAGTCTTTAGGGTATAAGGTTATAAGTTATGTTGGACCCGCTTTAGGGCACAAGTGGCGGTGGCACAATTAGAGAAGACGAGTCAAGATCAAACAAACACAGTGAGTTGATGTTAATGGTCAGCAGAATTACGTACGTGTTTCTAAAATTGTAATAGAGAATGACATTTCACCAATTATTTTTAGCAATTCAATTCTTTCCACGTTCATTTGTCGTTAACCCTACAAATTATATAACGTGCTAGGAATGAAAAGCCAAGTACAAGTCTGAAAAACTTAGGTTATTGACTTGTGGTTGCAAAATAAAGTAGTTCTTGCGGTAATCCTGATCTCCGTCGCAACAGACCAACCATATTACACTTAAATACAAGCAACTCATAAATGATCCAATATTTTCTCTACTTACCAGAAATTATATTAAAAAACAACGTAAATTTCATGAGAGAATATATATATTTATATTATTTTTTAGAAATAAATCTAATGGAAATAGAGATTTCTTAAATATTATTCTCATAGACCTAATTGTTCCGTGTATAGCCATTTATCTTTTTTAAACGAACACTCCCATTTATCTTCTCGAGAATATATAAAAATTTCTTTTGGGCCAAGTCTTTTGCTAGTGGATTTCTAGAGTTGGCCCAAATAGGATCTCAGGAACCTTGATCCGGTTGAAGATCCCTTCGCAAACAAAACCTAATAAATAGGATGGTTGGTCCTTCACATAATCCGAAACTAATTCCTCATCTTATCAGATAACAGTCCACTCATAAATAACAATAGTGAACAGTATAACTAGACCATAACCATCAGTAACTATATTTCATGATCAGTCTATTCTGTCTTTTATTTTATTTTTCTATTAACCATCGCACTAAAATCATGCATCGCACTCCCCTATATATACACGCTATATAGTATTAGCTCTGCACTGGTAGTAGGTTCTCATCCTTCTCGTTCTTGTACTCGAGTGCTATTCATCCTTCAATGGAATTTCATTTTGTCCTGACACTTATCTTAACCTGGGTGAGTAACCATATTATGCAAATGCAGCTTGTTTATTGTTTTAATACAGTTTGTTTATTTTATTTTTATTATTATTATTACTTGCAGCTTCCTGTAGCTATAAATCAGGTTCAATCCCCAGAGGTCTACTGGCAGTCATTGTTGCCTAGTACTCCAATGCCTAACGCCCTTCGAGATCTTCTACCATCTGGTGCATCTCTTCGACCTCAGCTTTTCTTCTTATTCTCCTTTCTCCATGGTTTCTAATTTCAATCCAATATAAATTCTAAGGGCTACTGCGTTCTAATATAGCTTTTTGAAGAGATCACTCTTAAAGCTATTACTCTACTCTCTGTTGTCAATTTTTTTTAAACTGCTTTCGTAATTGTACCAAAATAGTGGATTTAAATTGAGAGCCAGAATACAAAAATTCCGACATGTTATGCTAATGTTATGATTCCTACCTAAATCTAACGTTCACCTTGTCTTACAGACCAGAAGAGTTTTGAAGACAATGCTATTTCTATAGATATTGGTGGCGTAGGAGTAGATGTGGGCAAGGGAGTTTCAGTAGATGTCCAGCCACCATTCATCCAAGATGCAAAACCATTCCTCTATACTTATGGCGCCTCTGAGTACGAACTCATAAGCAACCGAAACGTGACTCTGTTCTTCCTATACAAAGATCTACATCCTGGAACAAAAATGAATCTCTATTTCACCAAATTTGCAGCTAAAACTAAGTTCTTACGTTTCCAAGTTGCTCAGATGATACCATTCTCCTCAAACAAGTTCTCAGAAGTCCTACACAACTTCTCTATCAAGCCTAATTCAACAAAAGCTAAGATAATGAGGAAGACAATAGAAGAGTGTGAGAAGCCAGCACTATTGGGCGAGGACAAGTATTGTGCTACATCATTGGAAGCAATGGTGGATTTTGGGATTTTAAAGCTTGGAAAAAATGTTCAAGCTTTGGCCACGCAGGTTGATAAAGAGGACACACAGCATCAAGAATTTAGCATCGTCAGAAAAGTTAGATTAGTTGGGAGCAAGATAGTAGCATGTCATTTCCAAAACTACATTTACCCTGTATTCTACTGCCACAGAACATGTAACACTAAGGCTTACACGGTTCCATTGGTTGGAGCAGATAAAACCAAAGTCAACGCCGTTGCTGTATGTCATACTGATACATCAAAGTGGAATCCCATGCACTTGGCTTTCCAAGTTCTTAAGGTTGAGCCTGGGACTGCTCCTATTTGTCACTTCCTACCAGAAGACCACATCGTCTGGGTTGCCAATTAGATCAAAGGAGCTACGAGACAATCACATTGCACCTTATTTTGACTTCTAATTCTCAGAGTATGAATGGATACTAACCACCATGTTGCTTCTTTTTTCATTGTGTATTTCTCATTTCTTCATTGTGCATTTCACTATGCCCTTTTCACTTGCTACCAGATAGTGAATGGAAAGGACATGTTTCCTTAGTTGAAGCAGCACTTATAAAATGGTTAGTAAGAAAATCTACAGCAGCAAATACTAAAATGATAAAAAGAATTTGGCTAATAATCAAGTATTTGAGTAAGCAATTAAAATATTTCACAAGAACTTGCATATTGTCTATTCAGAAATAACTAAAAATGATAAAAACTTCAGAAAGGAAGTGGAACTTACAAGTGTTCTCTAGAAATAATAAAACATCTGCCAGACTGAAGCTCCTCATGCCCCAAATTAACAAACTCCCAATCTCCATGAATGTACAAGCTGAGAAAACCAGTTACCACATCATTCATTCATGATAAGCATCAATCTAACATTGAGATTTGAGCCAGTAAAGGCAAACAAGGGCATCATTACCAATTCATTGTACAAACCACTTGTAATTGACATTTAACAGATTTTATATTTGCACATCCAAACTGGAGATTTTCACTATCGACAGAAAACAAAGGTAGATACCAACCGCATTTATGTTATAAATTAACAGCCAAACAAGATAGTTTAGCCAAAAACGCATGCATATGTTCCAAAAATAAGCCATCAAACAAAGGCTTATATATTAGGTTTCTTTTAACTCTGAATAGTGACTGGCTTCATACAGTAGAATAATAGGGAAACAAACAAGGCCCATCCTCCAACCGACAACCCCGAAAAGCATTATTTCTATGTAACCAGGTGTAGTTACAACGTGATGAACTGAGTCACGTAAACTGCCGCCAAAATTTTCACCTCTCCAAGCCTCAAATCAATTACCATATGATGATATCAAAACGCTGTGCTCATTCAGACGCTTCTGAAATTGAGCCAAACGAGTCTGCAGATGTAGAATTCCTGCAGCCTTCTGTGAAAGAATTCCATTTAACTTAGAGATATAATCATCCAGCGGATTGCCTGGTTGATCAGCTTCAGCTAGCAAGTTCATCTCCTGCATGAATCATTGCAATCATTCCAAAACTAACAGTTGCAGAGGAATCTAATAAACTGAAAAAGAGATCGTCACTGACCTCCCTAACAATGTTTATCGTGTCCTCCACTTGTTTACGGTGGGCAGATATAAGATCCTCTTCTTCCTAAGAAACCATAGCAGAGTTTAGTCCGTACATGAAGAACCATCAGAAAACCAATTAGAAGATAACCAGAATGTAATTACCTTCAAAAGGGCATTAAGATCATCATCCGAATGAGAATTATTTGCCGTGAAGTCCGGAATATCTCTCAATTTCGCTGGAGCATTAGTTCTCTGCCTATCCCCCAAAGCTGGAATTTCATAGGTTTCTAATTTCTTATCATTCGTCCATGTTGGTTTTTCTTGTTCATAAGCTTCCTTGGTGTAATCAAAATCATCATCAGGGATGCCGCTTTCACCACCCATCAGGTGTTTATAATAATCTGAATATACAGATGCAGCCAAATGCTCCTCTGCCCTGCTGCTGGGAACACGATCTACTTTAAGAGGTGGTGACGTTTCTGTTTCTATTGGTTTTGCCCATCCAAATCTGTTCTTTCCATTGGGAATATCAGTTAAATTATTGTCAAAGGTTGTTTCATTAGGCAAAACTGAAGTCAAAGGCAATGCAGTCGAGTCTCTAAGGTTTGAAGAAGACAGCGGATCCCGTTTGTTGTTTCCTTTAGAAAGACTCTTGACCCTGGAATGCAAATATCAATCAGAAATTTTCAAGTAAAATTACTGATAAATTCCCACTACTCTTCATTCAAAGCCTCATACCGATCAGCATATCTTAGCGTGTTTAGAGTATGTTCGCATGATCCTGAGCTTGGTGAAATGCATGATATCATAACAGTACGTGAGTCACCAACAAATGAATCTCTAAGAACTTCAGTCAGCTTACTCCCTCTGAAGGGAATGTGACCCTGGTCACTGTCAAGAGCTCTAATGCATTCTTTCAAAGCCAGTAAGCTCTTGTTGATTTCAGCACCTTCCATTCTATAAAGATGTAAAGCAATTATTTATTCTGCTAAACCCAAAGGATTTTTAGACATCAGTATATATTGAAGACCAAAATAAACCCAATGAAAGCAGGCTTGGACCATTTCGAAGCACCACAGTACCCACAACTATTCATATGAAATGCAATGCAGAAGGTCCAAAGGAATACCAATAAATATAGAGAGTTCAGAAAAAGAATATAATCCAATCATACCCCACCTTGTTTGTTTATCATTATCAGTAGTATCTGCACCCCGCTCACTCCCAGCCAGATCAATGAAAGACAGCTTTCCTACAAGTCGGGCAGGCTTTGTTTCAGAGCCATCAACTGATCTCTTTATGGCAAGTTGAAGTATAGCATGTGAGCGGGAGGATTCCTCATTCGCGCCAGTTGTACCAGTGCTTCTAGTGGCATTTCCTTTCTCAATGAATTCCCTGATTGCCTCAACATCTGAAACTCTGTATTCCTGCAAACCCACAATGCAAACTTGTTGTTTCCCATCCTCCCTCATGCAAAGTTTTCTGCAAGAATAGAACTTTATGAGACTAATCAGTGTAATATTCTAGCCTACACAAAACCTACAAACTTAATGAACTCACTTCCGATCATTAAGAAGATCAAAAAGCTTCCCTCCATATATCTCAAAGAAACTGACTGACAATTGAAAGCCTTGGTTCCTGTATGTTTGGTGCATTAGTCTCAGTATATCTAGGGAAGCTTTTAGTGGCAATGGTTGCATTGTGTAAGTCTTTCCACTCCCTGACAGGAAAATAAGATCAACCCAAGCTTATTCACAATAATATAACAAGAAAGAGTGAGGCGTGGAAAGCTGAAAGAAACCAAGTGCACACCTGAAAAAAATAAATGAAAATATGGGTTACCCAGCAACCCACCACAAAAGGATATCTTTTCTTTTTTGTTATCAATTCCAGCTTCGTTTTCTAGGAAAGACTGACACGTATTTAACATGTGAACTTTGTACAGACACCATCACCCCAAAATGTCAAGAGTTTCATGTTGTCTAAAACCATGAAAGATCATTTCAGGTATCCAGCACAGAGTACAAATAAAACTTGTGCGGTTCCCATTCCAGCAAAAGTATGAGAACGACTTAGAAAAATGTAACTTGAAAATCTAGAGTACAATTAATTTGTCATTTCAGTCAGTATCCAACAGTTAAGTATCATTTAGGATAAGAGTACATGCCTGTTTGTCCATATGCAAAGCAGGTTGCTTTTGTTCTATTGAAAATTAGAGGAACTATGGGCTCCACAGTCTCAGAATACACCTGCAGGGATGAAAAAGAATCTGGTAAAAATCTACCAAATTACATTATAATTTTGGACCAAATCTTGTCTCACACTCACTTCATCATTTGAAACACCTTCATTCAGCACAGCATCAAAAACGAATTCATGTTTCTCCACATATTCCGTTAAGTCAACCTGCAGAGATGTGGTAGATCAGATTTTTAAAGAGTGGTGGAGGAAGGATGACATAACGTTACTTGTACACCATACTATTGTAACCTAGAAAATCTTGCACAACGACTAAATTGGTTGGAAGCAAGTATTCTATTTGCTTAAACAATGCAACATTCAGCATTCAGTTTCAGTTTCGATGAACAGACAGCTAGCTTATATATTATGATATCAGCAGTCGAGGAATCCGAATACTAGCCAATATCATCACATATTTTCCAAAGATAATAATGAACTCAAAGGGAAATTCATTAGGTTGGTTTCTGGGGAGAGAGAAACTATCACAATAATGAAATATTATTGACAACTTTTGTGGTATAAGATTCATCTATCAAGAACTCACTTTGAGTTTCGTCTCATGAACTGTAAGAGAATTGGAATTTGGCTCTATGGTAATGATATCATCCTCTTTCTTTGCTATTTCCTTTCTGTTTAACGGTCTCTTGCGTACCTACGTACAAGAAATTGCCATTAGCATTTTTATCAATTACTAGGGAAAAAATTCACTTAATCAGAGCACTGCATGGTATGAATAAGAGAAACATCAGAAGAACCTCAATGAGACATACCACAACTTTGATCTTAGCAACACTGTTGGCTCTTTCTCTATCCCCTGAGAAACTTTTAAGAAGGTTATTCTCAGGCAGACCTCGGGATCTGTTTGCTAGTCTGTTGGCTGCTAGATAAGGTTCAAAATCATCAAAACTTTTACCGGGAGCAGGATTATGCATGTATCCGTCGTATAGGCGAGGAACCGACACCTACCAAGGAAACGTAATAGAGATAAATATATTATTAATCTTGCACATTCGGTTTTTTTCTGCTTCTTCAGTGCACATGTTATTTCTCACTCAGTTAAGAGGATAAGCGAAAAAATAATTGCCCCAATGTGCAAATATAAGAAAGCTTCAGTTAAACAAGTGGACCGAATGCTTCTGCACACCACTTCAATTATAATATTTGAAAGGCAAAGATCAAAGAATTTGCACTTTAAGTTCAATACCACGATATGGATAGTAGTGGTTAGTACTGTATTTCTGACACGTAGAAAGCGCATAATTTAAAAAGAAAAACACCAAAACTATTCATCCAAGTTGGGATACGCTATAGAAATAACTCCAGTGATTTTCGCAGAAATATGAGATAGAAATCATCATTAAGGGCTGCTAAATGGTCGCATTGCAACGTTGAACATGCATTTTCTTTTATAGCGCTTTAAAAAACGAAATTGTAATTATAAATTCGAATAGATGATATCTAAAACACAGCAAAAATCATCAAATCGAGCGTAACTTCCAAACAAAAAAAGCAATAATAAATTAACGATTCAGTTGAAATAAGAGACGCCACCCCGATCAATGCGACTCCGCGATTGTTTTATTAGAAGGAAAAAATCTGATACCTCTGGCAATAGCTCGGTATCAAAAGAATGTAGATCGAGCAAGCCAGGGCTGAGCTCACTAGGTGACACACGATCATCCCCATTCTTTCTCACACTCGATGACCGGGAGTAAACCGGTGGCGTTGACGGGTCCATTGATTGCATGCTCCGGTTCATCCTCGAACCGTACCCGAAGTCCTACAATCACCCATTGCAAAGGCATAAAAACGACGAGCCGTTTTAGGAAATGTAAAGCGCTTTAGATTAACTGTAATTATCAGTAAAAAGAAAAGGTAAGGACCTGGGACGACGTTTGAAGCCATCTGCCATTGTCAAGGAAGTTATCGGAATATTGACGCTGGTGGTGCACAGTCGAACTGGATCTCGACATCTGTCTCCCTACCGCATTCATCCTCTGCTCAAAATATCTTTCCCTTTCTTTCACTCTCTCTTAATAACTCAATTTTCAAACCAAAATTTTCAAAACAAGAATCTGCCGGCTGCACAGTAGCAAAGCTATGTATAAATATAAATGTACAAATAGATTATAGGAGCTTTTGAGAGAAGCTTCAGTGGAGAAAATGGTGGTTGTGATTTTTTTTTTCCCTTTTGTTTAAGCTTTCTTTTTCATCTTTTTTAAACTGGCAGTCCACGGGAGAAATGATGCATTTGAAACTTTGAAAAGAAACACCCGGGTTTGCATTAATCCAAGATGGCAATGCACTTTAACTCCACGAGCTCGGCGCGTGTCTGGACCGTAACAGAAGAGTAGGATTGGATCGGTTGACGACTGGCGGGACCCCATGTTTTTTTTTTTCTAATGAGTGAAGGGAGATGAACGACGCTTCCTGGGCTCCCTCCTTTTGACCTTGCATGGTAAAAAAAAAAAATAAAGCGAGGGGTGCGTCACGCGCAAAGGTAAAAGAAAGAACTTCACGGCGCATGGCTTTGACAGTTGGCTAAAAGACTAAAATGGTCAAGATTTTTTGTTGGCTTGGTAAGAGTTAGGGAGAGTGGAGTGGGCAATTGGGGAATGGGAAGCATTGAGGCAGAGTTGTTGCTCCTCACGTCGTTGGTTGGGTTGAGTGAGTGGCCCATTTCAGTAAATCGCGGACGCAAGATATTTTATGCTACATAAGGTGTACGCCGTTGGATTGCCATCTGCCGGTTTTTTGGGTGGGACCTGTTTGCTGCTTTGAAACGGTAACGCCGGTACACAATTGGCGTGTTATGATGATTGATGGGTCAATGGAATATAAGTGATTTGTTTGTTCGTTTTTTTTTTTTTATTTTTTATCTCCACCGAGTCAAGACCAAAGATTAACAGAGATATTAAATTTCGAATAATATAAAATGAATGATATTTAAATTTTTTAATGCTTAATCATTTATAGTTAAAAGGAGTCATTAAACAAAATTACTGTCTAGCATTTATAGTCAATTCTAACTATGATAGTCATAATTAAAATTACATTATAAATAAAGACTTTAAATAGAAAACGAGACACAAAAAAATAAAATTATTTGCTCACTCGAAATATCCTCTAAAATTACACTTATCAGATCATAATATATTCATTAATTAAATAAAAGCTATGGAAAACTGAATTTGAAATCTGTGTTTTGTCTATGGCGCTACTCGTTATTCTTTGCTGCCTAATCTAAATTAAGCAGCATGTCGATATTAAAACGAGCACCGTGTGGCAACATTTTATTACTAATGGCTTGAACAACCCCATCAGTTACCTGAAAGGTTTTAATCCAAAAGGAGGATGATTTGTTTTATTAGATTTAGTTCGATACAAGTGTTCAAGGATTGTTAATGGCTGTGACGTTGAAATTAGTTGTAGTGATGCAGATTTTATCGTGGTGGTGGTGGTTGTGATGTTAGAATCTTTGTGTGAAATAAAGAAACAAGGGAAACGACCTGACGTGTGTGTAGTGTTTTTCTTTTTTGTCAATTTAGAAGGAATATTATACTAAGAGGTTATCTTAATAAATGCATTTCAACCAATATAAAACAGAGTATCATCTCTAATAAATCAACTTGAAGAATTATTATGACTAACATTATTCTTTAATTTTTAACCAGCACCCTCATAAAAACTTATTGTAAGGCATGGAATTTTTTCCATTTGATTTAGGTATTTAAATCTTAATTTTAAATTTTAAATTATAGTTTATTCAATTTTGGATATATTCATTAGTTGTTATCGAATTAATGTTCAATTTGCAATTTAAACATTGTGATTTTGAACACAATGGTAGATTTTTTTTTATTTAGCACTGGATTTAATTGTTGTCCATTACAATAAAAGTATAAAGCCTTTACCATGTTTTTGAAAAATAGGGTATTTTCATTAACACCATCTAGAATTTAGTCATAATCTAATTGCATTGTCACTGAAATCATTATCCAATGTCAATGGGTAAAATAATTATCCACCCAAGTCAAATAGTACATTTAATTATATAGTAAAATAAATTCATCAAGTTGAGATGGCCGAGTTGGTCTAAGGCGCCAGATTAAGGTTCTGGTCCGAAAGGGCGTGGGTTCAAATCCCACTCTCAACAATTATTATTTTTTTTTTATTTTTTCATTCGTTTCCATATGACTATAATTGCAATTTAAGTTTACTTACTATTATTGGGTTCAAATGATTTTCCCTCTTTTTATTTACCTTTTTTTTATATGGAAACCACAATTTTAGTCATAATACCTAATAAACTCTATTTTTATGATAGTATTCATAAATTTCACGTTCTACATAAAATTTGTATGTTGCTTTTGGTATAGATATATTTAAAAAACTTCTACATTTTTATATTTAATTTTTCATAAGTCAATGATTATTTATTTTTTATCGCTATTGTTCAAAACGCTTGGTTATTATTTAACATTATTATTTAGATTTTTTAGAGTATGTTTAGTTTAACAATTGAAACTAATTAATTAACAATAATTTCTTAAATAGTAAGAAATTGCTATTATATATGACTATAAGTATATATTGAATCTAACTAAATTTTTAATTTTGAATATATTTTAATTTATATATATATATATAAATTAAACAATAGTAAGGATTTAAAATTTAAAATATGAAAATTTAATTAATTAATTATGGTGGAATACAAGTGATTTATTTATAATAGTATTTTGTTAAATTATTATGTAAAGGATAATTTAAGAATTAAAGACAAATGAATTTTCATATAAAAATTATTTCAAATATAATTTTATGTAATTCAATCGAATTCTCTATTTTAAATTGTAGCATATCAAATATGATAAATTCATTTTCAAATGAATTTAATTTCAAATTTATTTTTAAGTGAATTCATTTATACCAAACAAAGCATAAGTTGATTGCAGCTATCTAGCAAGTAGATAGCAAAAGATAACATTCATAGCATAAATTTAACATTTTTCCCTTGTTTGTAATAAATGAATTCCATAAAATTTCACATAATTCATTTAGAAATTCATCTTTTTATGTTTAGAATGAAAATAAATATATATTTTAATTGTAGGAATTTAATTTCATATAATTAAATATGACTACACTAAATTTTATAAAAATATGTAAAATTTTCAAATGAATTCTATAAAAATAAATACTCTAATTTTTTATGACAATATTACCCTCTCCTCCTATAAGGACAATTTTTTAATTTTTAAATTATTTCAAATATATTCAATTGAATTTTTTTATTTTAAATTAAATATATAAAATATGATAAATTTATTTATAAATAAATTATATATTCATAATTCATTTATTCCAATTATGCTTATTTAGTCAATCACGTTATTTAGCTGTAATTTCAGTTAGTCAATTTGAAATATATTATTCCTGCTATTTGACGTTATTAAACCTAAGGTAGGATTAAGGGCTTAAATCTCGTGATGAGGTATGCGTGCAATGGAATCGTTATTTGGCTACCGTCCACCTTACGAAGAAGTCAACACATTTAACGGTCTGATTCTAATCACTCCTCTTCGGTGACTCTGCCGCCTTTCCCAATTTCCCAAACCCTTTTTCCCTCCCAAGTTCAAAAATGCCTCTTTCTCTTCGTTCTGCTTGCCAATTCCAGAAAGTGAAAAGCTGCAGACCCCTGCAAAAGCGCGAAAATGGCACAAGCCGCCAGGCTGAATCTCCGAATGCAAAAGGAGCTCAAGCTCCTTCTCACTGATCCTCCTATTGGCGCGTCCTTTCCCTTTCTTTCCGCCGACTCCGAACTAGCGTCCCTCTCGGCCATCGACGCCCGTAAGTTTCTATACTAGGCCAACAATTGAAAGCAAGAGCGTCGAAAGATATAAATCAATTAATGAGTTATTTAATTTTAATCTTTTTTTTTTTCTCGCGAGGCAGAGATTAAAGGGCCGGAAGGGACTGTGTATGCTAAAGGCATCTTCAACGTTAAGATTCAAATACCGGAAAGGTAGGTATTGCTGAATTAGGTTTTGGAATCATGTATTTTGTTGGTGATGCTCAGAAGGGGATTATTAGTTGGTTGATTGCTGTGGAACTGTTAGTTATTTATTTTGTGGGGAGGGTTTAGGTACCCATTTCAGCCTCCAAGTGTGACATTTGCTACGCCAATCTACCACCCTAATATCGATAACGGAGGCCGAATTTGCCTTGACATTCTCAATCTCCCTCCAAAGGTGAGACTTTTTTTGAACATCATATTTTGTTTAAATTTATATTTTAGAGAACCTGTGATTGTCTGATTAGAAGGAAGATTGGAGATTGAAATGTATATTTCAAGCTTATAGTTTGTAAGATTTTGTATGCAATTTCAACGGTATAAGCTGGGAATCAGCTCCCAATACTAGCACTGTTACATTTTAGGTAGCTGAATTGTGCGTTAATACAACAAGAATTAAAATTCTTAAATGTCACATGGTGAGTGGTGCTGTTTGTACATTTTCCAATTTTGATAAAACAATTCCTTTCATCACTTGTAAATTGGCAAAGAAGTTTAATTTCTGAAGCCAAGTCCTCATTCATTGGTTATCCTTTAAGGTTTGACTTGTATTTTAAAATTTTATTTTCTTGTCTTCTAAATTCTCTTGTCAAACCCACTAATTAAGATGAACATTAATTTTTTGTCTTGGTGTAGTCTAGAAGGCTGAAATTTATGTTCTCTGAATGGTGAGAACTGGTGAATTGTTGAATAGTTAGATGATCTGATAGATGGGTGGTAGTTTCTTGAGACTTCAGTATTTTCACTTGCTATTGTAGAATGGCTTTGCACTGACAACAGATCTCAGTGTCATTATCAATTTCTAAACTTCTGTTTCTTTCAAGCATTTTATTCATCATAACAAATTCCCATGCTCTTATTCAAGCAGGGTGCATGGCAACCATCATTGAACATTTCGACTGTGCTAACAAGTATAGGATTGTTATTGAGTGAGCCAAATCCTGACGATGGCCTAATGTGCGAAGCGGTGAGTGGATATTTGCCAACGGGCTGATGAGTTGAGAAATATCTAATTTCTGTTATTCTTGGCTGTATATGCAGAGCAAGGAATATAAATACAATAGACAGGCTTTTGATCAAAAAGCACGAGCTATGACTGAAAAATATGCCAGGGGTGGAGCTGGTGGCCAAGATTGCTTAACTCCGTGCATTCAGACCAACTCAGATATAAGAACAGTGGTAACATTAGTTGGTTTTGCTTTTTAATTTGTTCCCAAAGTTTATCCTTGATCCGTATTTTCCTTCTGCAGGTGGAAGTCAAACACTCAGGCGAAGAGTTAAAACATGAAGCTAATGGTTATGTTTCCAGTCATAATAAACCTGTTGGGATCAGTCGGAATCTGTCACTTGGGCCTTCAAGCTCAACCCATAAAAAGAGTACTGATGGAAAGACAAATGGCATGCCAGATTCCCAACAACTTGAGTTGGAAAATGTGGAGGGAAATGCAGACAGAAAAGAAGCAAGGGGTATACTTGATGAGTATGGTCTGAGATATGAGAAGCCATGTGGGAGTGAAAGGAAGCCAACTCTAGAATCATCTGCTCAGAAAGATGGTAATGATGACTTAAAACAATTCCATCCATTCTGCAACGTGCGATCTCTTCAAATGGCTTCTCCAGAGTCATCATTCCTGCCAGGTGGCAGCAGTCGTGAGCTGCAACTCCATCAGCACCATGATGGTAAATCAAAATATGATAGAAAAATCATGAAATCAAATAGGCTGTCTATTGTTGGTAATGATGATAAAATGCTCGTAACTCTTGTCAGATCATCTCCTCAGACCCATTCTACTTCATCTGGGGCTTTGACAATGTCCTCATCTGTTAACCAGGACGCAATACCAACTTTCCAGGATTCTGCAGATAAATTGGAAAATGACTCTACAGGTACAAAATGCAAGGAGGAATATTCAGTTAGTATTAGTAAGAAGCTTTCGTTAGGCTTTAAAGGTTCATCAGAGAAACATGAAAAGGATAACAAGGAGAATGTTATGCTGATTAATAGATTATCATCCTCCAGTCCCAAAATGCTTAGGAAGGTTGGAATTGGTCGCAAACTATCTCTGGGTCCTCTGATTCAATTGCAGGGTGGCCAGTTACTTTCACGCCCGGAAGTCATCCCTGAAGACGAACTTCATATGCCAAAGTCTGATGGGGAGTCTAAACAACGTGGTGAAGAATCACAATTATCTGAATCTATAATAGTGCTGGATAGCGAAGATAGTGAGGAGGAAAGCAACGGACCAGTAAGGTCGAAACTGTCACTAGTGCGGAAACGCATAGGAAAGAGAAAAACGCTAGCTTAGTTGCACAACAGTTGCCTATGGAAGTTTACTTTCGTTGTCACGTCCATTTTTTTGAATTTTAGGGCTTGATGACCTGTCGAGGTATGCTTTCCAGTAGCAACAAAATGTAAGGATGTGGATAGTATAGCCGATGCTTGCCTGCAAATTATTATCAGTAAATTGCCGGTTGCTTTTGTCTACGTTGTGCTATATTTCTATTCATAATTGACTATAATATATCCAATTATTTATGGCTGCAAGGCCTTGCTTTGACTGGTAGGCATACGCTCAACGAAGCCTCAATATATTTGTGGAAGATATTGACCACGTGTCAGCTGCTTTCTTGGACCAAAATTCAGACGCTACTGGAATTGGATAATGCGTTGGCCTTTTCTTTTCCGGAGGGGAAAAAAAAACTCTAAAACAACTTCCCTTGTGTCGGCGAACGACCCCCCCCCCCCTTTTTTTCACTTACTGTCGTTCTCAGCTGCGGATGAATGGCATGTTTCTTTACGTTATGTCGTTTTGCTGTTGCGTCTAAAATTGTGATGTCGTTATATAATAATAAAGAATGGGTCGTATGCGAAACGACATGTGGAAAACATTAAAAATGGGACCGGATTGTGTGGTTTTCAGACCAAACATTGCGCAGCCAAACTGAGCCCAGCCCAATTAAAGATCCATGTGCACACGAACCACCAGAAAAACGAGATGCGGATAGAAAGGCGGTTGTGGAGTGCCTAGAGAGAGGCGGGCGGTGTGTGTTTCCGTTTTCTAAAACGGTTCTTTCGATTATTTCGCGAGCTAGCGAGACGACGGAGATCGAAGAACAGCTACAATAAGGAGGAAAAAATATTGTATTAGACGGAAGCTATGGCATATATTTGCCTCTCTATATGCTCGACTTCGAAACCCTTAGTGGTGCCTCCTATATCGGCAGCCGCAGTTGCTTCTTCTTCTTCCTCTTCGTCTTCACCAAGCTACCATGGTTGCCGTTGCTCTCTCGTTTTCTCTACGCCGATGTTTGTTTCCGGAAGAATGATTTCTTCTACTAGCAGTAATACCAGTCGGAGCAGGCGACAAAAGCTAGTGGTTTGTATGGCACCAGATGAAGAAAAATTGACTCGCCGCAATCCTCTTGATTTCCCTATCGTACGTGTTCCTCTCCTGCCCCCGTCTTTGATTTATTTCTTTGAATTACTGTTTTGGAAAATTTTCTTTGTTGAAATTGAGCAGTAAATATTACCCGATTGTATTTATAAATATTTCAGAGTTCAGATTGAGCTGGTTCATTTCTGTTTTTTAATTCTTATTTCTTAAGGGTACCCTATTAGTGTTTAATTTTACAATCTGATTGGTAAATGGAAAAGGGAGATGTCAAGAATAAATTTCTTATTTGATTTAGGAATTTGGCCTCATTTTAAATTCTTAAAATGGATGAAATTGCTAAACACTTGGACGATGGTGCTATTGGTAAGGTTTGAGCGGAAGTAATTCAGTATTAGGTCCAAGTTGGACTTGTGTATTAACAATGTTGGGTATTAGGTGTTTGATATGAACAAACCAAAAGAACCTTGATATGTCTGTTCAAATTCATATTATGGCAAGCTATTTGATTTTTTTCTGTTAGTTGAATTTGTTAAGAGCTTATAAGGTTGTTTAGTTCTGGAATTATCTTAAACTTCAACCAGTCGGCCTTAACTGAATTAGGTCTTCAGCTGTTTATTGAATCATAGTTACACTACTGATAGTGTTTGGCATCAAGCCAAAGTTAGAGAGTCTGTCAAACTGATTTCTGAAACTGTGGTGCTAGTGATTGGTTGTATAGAATGTAGTTGCTTGCTGGTTATAGTTTTGGTTGAAGTGTTATGTTACGACCTATTTTACAGCTTGGAACCTCTCGAATTGTGCAAATACTTATTTTGTGAGAAAAATTTAAAATGGTTCATTCGAAGTCTGCCATGCAAATGCATTTGATACTCCTCTTCTATGAGGTATTGATTAGCAATGAAGTCAACAGTTGGAAAAGCTTTCTTGCACTTTTAGCCTTGAAAGGTTAAAGCAAATTTCCACAGATATGCTTATTACTCTGATAAACAGTGGTTGACTTTTGCCTGTTTTTGAGAAGGGCCTGTTTTTCCCCTTCTGAGATCTGATAACTTTCATGTCTATAATTTCCTATATGCCGAAAAAAAAGAAATACTTTCTTTTTATGTGGTCTTTAAAATGCTCAGACCATTTCTCAAGAAAGCATATGGTTGGTGGTCATGTTTGCTTGTCATGAATACAACAGAGTAACAATTATATGTTGGAAACTTCATATTTATGCCCTTTTTTTTAGAATTATTGTAATTTGTCGATTGTTTAAAATGCTTATTATTTGGTGTATCATAGTTGTTGATACATTGATTCACATGGCAGGAGTGGGAGAGGCCCAAGCCTGGGCGCAGACCTGATATATTTCCTCAGTTTAGCCCTATGAAAACACCTATACCACCTCCATTGCCATATGATCCTCCAGAAGAAGATGAAGAAGAGGAGGAAGAAGAAAAGAAAGAGGAGGAGGAGGAGGAAGATCCTGAAAAGGAGGAAGAACCAGACAAGCCTGATTTGCAGTAGTGTTTATCATATTGAATTTCTTTTTGGTTCTCTATGTAGACTCCACCGAGTTTTTGATTAGTTACATCTAGCTTTAAGTGCTGATAATAGGAAGTGGATGAAATGCAATAATCCTTATCCAGGAAGAATTTTTGTAATGGCTGGCTTTGCCCACTTTGAGCGGAAAGGATCTTGCAAACCTCGTTTTGGACTTGTTAAAGGCTACAGTTTGATGAGTAGAATTTTATTTTTCCTTTTTGTTTCTTTTCTGGTTGGAATTTGAAATATCATGTATGACAAGTATGGTTGGTGAATCTCATTTTTCAGTATTTATGTGAATTTCTGAAATGAAAAATAGTCGCCCTTCCAAAGCTAAAACAAATTATAATTTCACCACAAGGTTGAGAACTCCATCAAGGAATTAATAGTAGGTCAAATAGATCTTCTACGTCCTACATTTAATATATGGATTAGCCTATAGATGTGTGCGTGTCTCAGTATGTGAATGGACAGTTAGGTCTGAACTCCTGTTGAAGACTGGCAGCTATGAACTCAGTCACCAATATGATGCTTCACATACGTACGTACACATCTCCTCTTCTGTCTTCCATTCGATTCAAATTCGAAACTCCTTTGTCACTCACTATGTTTCTTGCTATTCTCCTCAGAAGCCATGGTGAGTATATCCAAAGACATTTAGTCATTTATAACTTATTTCTTCAAATTAATGTATGTATGTATGTATTATTTGTTTTTTAATTTTCCATTTCCGGCAGTCTCTCACGCCTCTGCTGTTCCGGTCAATAGCGAGGCTATTGTCATCGCTAATAAGTGAGCCAGCTGCCTCTGTCTCCACCTTACTATTTTACAGTGAATTGCTGCCTCAGAATATCAGTTTGGAAAGATTAGTCCGACCCGATTTGCTCGACGATGAAAATTATATGTTCCATTTCCTCATCAATTTCTTGAGATGTTTCTGGTAAACGTACGATTACAATGTTGGTCAAGATTAGTAAGTTGTCATTTTCTTCATTCCTTTTTTCTTTTTCCATAAAGTTTATGAGTTGTCCTCATGGAAGCTTATCCCTCCACATTAAACCTTTTTTTTTCGAAGAAAGGACAGTAACTTATTGCTCTTACAATCAGCTGTTCTCTCTGAGTTGATCTGCAAATTCATGATCCATTCCTAAGATTGAACTGTTTATTTCGGTGCGCTGAAAAATTCTAGGGCTGAAAGCTAAGAAGAAAGTTCATTTAATTTTTGTTATTCATTGAAGTTCAACTTCAAAACTAAACTTATTGTAATTCTCCTTTTCAGTTTTCTTTTAGCTAAAGAACAAGAGAGAATATTACTTTATTCTCGGAAAAAGATTTTAACGCCGATCTATTAATAGATCGTATATATATTTATTATTTGACGTGCTATTTTAATTTATATTTACATATAGTAATTAATTAAATCGTTAATAAATTTTCATATTTGAAACATGGCATAAACATCCATGAGCAAAAAAAAAAAAAAGAAGGAAAGGACAAATTCACGCGTAATGACTATAATATAAGATCAAATAGACATTGGATGTATTGTAATCAACCCTCTCTATAAGCATCAATTAGCTGTGCCTGAAGAAAGTTAGTTAGCTGCATCTGCATGTGTTACTTACCTAACATTAACCGTTTTGATGGAGAGATCCACAAATTTAGATAGGCTAAATTAAAAAAAAATAATAATAAATACATAAAATGTTTACATTTTGCTCTCTCTATGCTCAATTAATAAATTAGTAATATCTGTGCATTAATAGTTTATTAGTAAGTGTATGGATAAGATCTGGATTCGAATTTTCTTTCGATTAATACTAAAAAGACTAAATAATATTCACGGCATAAAAGATAAACATTGGGAGTTGAAAGGTTGATGTAGAGTGCACCCAACAAAGTCCTTGGTACCAAATATTGGTTAATGGGTTGGTGGTGTTGTTGGTCTCAATCAACTATGAAAACGACAACTGAAACTAAAATTTACCAGAGCTTTTATGATTTATTATATTTAATAAGATAAGATTAATGTATGAACTGGATCATACTCCGAATCTATGCCTAGTGGTGTACAAGTGATTGGATGCTTGCTTAAAAATTCCATTACCTAAAGAGAAAATAGTAATCACAGGATAAGCTTTAGACAATTACAGTTAAACGACATGCAAGGGAAGGCTCAGATGGTGCTGACAAGGAAATGCACTATGCACATGTTTACCTCTTCCTTCATATGTTTGAGTCTAGAAGGAAAATAGACACACATAATATTTGTTAATAATCTTGTCAGAATTGGAATCATTCTGACCATGTAATCACTGTTTTATTGCCAACAAGCCACCCCCTATCATATGTTTTTTTTTTCTTTTGCCATGCCCATAGATTTAGGTTATTCCCTTGCACTCAAACAAAATCAATGTGAAATGAAAAACCAAAATGTTGTTTATTGTGATTGTGACACATGAACTAATAATGGAAATTAGAATCTATGATATGGTACGAAAGATCAAATTACGGGATGTTTTATTATAATCAAATCTTACGGAAAAATAAAAATTTGTAATTACAAATTTAAATTCGCTGGACAAAATATCCTGATTAATTACCGTTACAACCGCCGCTGCTTCTTCTTCTACCTCTGATAATGTGGTCCAGCTCAGCACACTCTTGTATCAGATAATCATTTTCCACCGTCCACTGCATGACCCCACCCCTAAAATCACTCTCCAAATCAAACGGTCAGGATCACCCGTGCTGATCCAATCCCGCCTCCTACTGTGCACATGATTCGAATCTCCCAGCTCACTAAAATACCCCTGGAATGTAACGTTAAAATAACACCCGAAAATGGGCTCCGTTTTTAAATAGAAAAATGGGGCCATTTTCGTAATTAGATCACTTAAGTCAGCTGGAAAAAAAAAAGGAAAGAAATTGTCCAAAAAGCGCAGGAGATAGTCTCTTTTTTCCCACTTGTTGCTCTTAAAAAGCTCTGTTTTTACTCTCTATCTGGCTCAATCAATGGAGGATTTGGCATTTTATTAGCTCGCTAAGTCTACATTTCGAGTTTCGTATTTTCTTTAAAACCGAATCGTTCTTTTGAGTTGCAGAAAGAAAGAAGAAATTTGAAGATGCTGGACGGAATTCTAGGTCGAGGTTTTGCCTCCAAATGGTATGAATATTTTTACGTATTTCATGTGTTGTGTTTTGTAGTCTTTTTATATTCTGAAATTTGATCCAGAGATGTGTTTGTTCTTTTTGGATTTTGGTGTAGTAAATCATTGATTAAAATGACAAAGAGTCGGATCGAGGTCATACGGAGAAAGAGGAATGCTACTTTGAAGTTTTTGAAGAAAGACATGGCTGATCTGCTCGCTAATGGTCTGGATATTAACGCTTATGGAAGGGTAATAGTTTTTCTCTGTACTCTTTTTTTTTTTTTTTTCTTTTTCTTTTGGTGCAATCTCATTGAGGTTGTTTTAATTGTTTGGTCAGATCTTTAATCTGATTGACTTCAGCTTACGTTCTATCAACTTGTTTGCGGATGAGATTCTGAGAATACAAATGATTTTGGAGTTATGCAATTCTGTATTTATTTTTTTGAATTTATCCTCTTTTCCTTCGTCTAGTACTCAAAAAAGGCAAACCTACCTCAAATTTTATGAACTTGAATTGTTCTCTCAGTTCCGTCCTTGATGATGGAGGCTTGCTGTAAGCGTGTATGATTGAGTTTTTACATCAATGCACCTTGTGTTTGTTCATTTTTTCCCTATAGATTGCTGTTAAGTTTGTAGAGAAGTGTTTATTGTGTGCAAACATGTTTGTCTGTATCATCTTCAATCATTTAACATCAATTTAAGCTCTTAAGCGAAATGTTCTCATTCTACACTGTGTGATGGAACAGACTGAAGGACTTCTAGCTGAACTGACGCAATCTTCTTGCTACGACTTTGTTGAGAAATCATGCGATTTTGTATTGAAGCATCTTTCAGTCATGCAAAAGATGAGGTATGGTTGGTTTATTCAATTTGACATCATATGACATTGTCGAAGTAGAACCAACCAGTTCAGTTTTGTGCCGTTCTTCAGTGACTATATATATATTTGTTTACAGTGATGGCAAGGCACAAGCAATTGGTATTCTGCCATTGCCAATTCATATTATGTATGGCCTGTACTAGCAAACCTATTAAATATCATATGAGAAAAATTTTGAGATAATGCTGCATTTACTTTAGCAGGCAACCCACCTTGTGGCCTGTCTTGCATTTAATTATTAGCAACCCACCTTATTACGCTGGAGAGTCCTATTCAAATCTTTTGCATGCGGTATCAATAGAGTGGAGCACTAGCAATAGACTGTTCTGAAGAGACACTATCAAATTATGTTTGGATTGTCAGGTGTAGCCCTTGTTAGGCTGCTCCTTTTTTTTTATGGCTTTTGACTGATTTAGCATGATACAATTCTTCATTTCTCTGGCTTGATTGGTCATGTTGTGTTATTAGGATGAACTGGATGTGACAAAACAAGTTGAACTATATTTCTATCGATTGGCTTTCACTTCTACAGGCATTGCCCTGAGGACTGTAGGGAGGCTGTGGCGTCCCTGATGTTTGCAGCTGCAAGATTTTCTGATTTGCCAGAGTTGCGAGATCTCAGGGAGACATTTTATGAGAGATATGGGAACTCCCTGGAACTGTTTGTGAATCAAGAGGTAACTATAAATCCGCTTTGTGGATAATTATGACTGCAATTGCTTCTATACAACTAACTACCTAAATTTTTTGTGAATAGTTCATTGAGAAATTATCTTCAAAGCCGTCTACAACAGAGAAGAAAGTTCAGCTAATGCGTGATATAGCATCAGAACTCTGCATAAGGTGGGACTCTAGGGCTTGTGAAAAAAGGGTGTCTACACCCTCTGCATCTGCAAAGGTTTGTCCCTCTATTTCTTTTTATTTTACCCAGCGATTTGCTCCGGATGGTTGGAGAATTTCAGTTATAACCTGATCCTGGATATTATTTAGGTCAATTATGTGGCTGTTTTGTTTTCTGTCTCATACAATTTTATAGAAAAAGAGAGCTTTACTTTCTTCCCTTTTATTGTTTTATCTTGGGTTAAATGTGATTATCTTGCAGGAGCAAGCTAAAACTTATGGCTCTCCACACATAAATGAGGATAAGTACAAGTCAATGAATGGCAAGGACACTGAACAAAGAGTTAAATATGATGTTTCACCCAAAGGAAAGGTTGAGCATGACAATAATGATTACATATTTCAGAGTGAAAAAAAGGGTAATGTCTCAAACAGGAATGACCTCAATCATTCCAGATGTGAAGTCCCTATCAATGGATACAAGCCGGTCAATGTTAGGGAAGAACCTATGCTGAAAAAGGACACCCATGATTGTGCATTCCAAGGAAGGCAAGAAGTTGCTATGGAGAAGTATGAACCATGGAAAGAGGATACTCCCCTGAAAACAGTTAGATTAGGCAGTTCATCTCAAAGGAAAAAAATGGAAAGTTTTGACGCTAGATCTAAACTTCATGATGGTAGAGAGAATGCTGTACCTAAAAGAGACAGCCAGGACATTTTAAGTCATGGAAAGCCAGATATTCTTCCAAGATATGCAGGTTCATGGTCAAAGGGCGATGGTGGAGAAAGAGAGGCTGATAGTGTTGGCCAATGCAATGCTGCAAATTCAGCAGAAGATGCTCAGGATGAAGCACATAAGTTGAAGCCTTGCTATAATAATGTTATTCCTCCTCCTTACATTAAACCTAACGCTAAAGTGAACCATGGAAAATCTGGAGGCAGTTTAGGATCTTCTGCTGCTGGTTCTGATGGCAATATCGTCCCCAAGGAACCTTCAAGGGACAAGAGAGCCAATGCTGCCGACAGGTCAGAGAAAATCCTACAAGAATCATATTATCCTGACAACGAGAGGGAGGGCGTTGGATCAACTAGTGCAAATAGAAATGGGTACAAGAATGATGATAAGCATCAAGATGATGGTATCAGTAACGCGATTCCAAAACCAAGATCCTCGAGAAGGCGGCACTCAAAAGCACACATTAGCCATGATGATGTTGGCAATTTAGAAGATGCAGGAGTTGTGAAGAGGAGATCAAGGAGCAGGAGAAGAGAAGACTCAAGACGGGGACTGCAAGTCTTGTTTGATGATGAGCACTATAGGAATGATGAAGAGGAAAGAATAATAGACAAATTGTTGATACATTACAGCCAGAAACCCTCAACCTATGAACCGGGAAAGGTCAGAAGAAAGTCAAGAAGTCGTCATTCACATCGCAAAGACTTTGAGGATAAATCCCCACAGCATATCAGTGCCGATGAAATTGCAGAGGTGGTTCCACCAACCCGGTCAATTTCCCTCCGGGAACAAACAGCTCCTTCAGAGGCAAAAGTGTTTGCTCGTGCTGCTTCTTTTCAACCAGATAGGTCAAGCCCAGCCAAGCATGTGCATCCCAAGTTGCCTGATTATGATGATTTGGCTGCTCGATTTGCCGCCTTAAGGGGGAGGTGAATTATTTAGCAGTCAGAATCAGCACCTTTGATTGAATTCATTGGATCTTACAATTGTTTCCTAATTGACTCCCATACTGTGTTTGGGGGAAGAAATATGGGTCACGCTCCAATCACCAATGGCTGAAATACTTACAGTAGAATTTGACCTTTCACCATTGCAATTGCATGGCCTGCGTGTTGGTATTACACATTTATACAATCAATGGATCCTGGCATTTATTGTTTGTACTTCTAATATCAATTCAATTTCCAGACCTCTAGGATGTAAAAATTGTAGCGTGCATATGTAACTTCGAAGGATAAAACCCTGCATCTTTACAAATTTAGATGAAGATTACCCTTTTCTATAGTGTAATTGCCATCGAATTTCCCATTTCTTAATTGTCTTTGTGACACTTCATCTTTTCATTGGTTTATGAAATTTCTTTAATTTTCTTCTAGTTGGAGAGGAGAAGCAGAAATGTCAACAAGGTTGTATTGTGCCTCGACCTAACTGGCTCTGCTGTCATTCTCACATTATATTTCTACAGATAATGCGCGAATGACAAAAATAACCTTGAATCTCAGATGCTCCTCTACTAGGTCAGAACAAAAAAGCCTTTACGTTTCCCATGACCAAGGCCCAATACGGTTCCAAAGATTCTGTTTTGCTGTTTCCATCTCCTATCCTTGTCAAGAGTAAGTACTATTTTCCCGCCAAAAAACGCTTGTTACCCCTACTTTTCACTACACTCCCTCCTTTTTACTGCTTCCCATTGCAGTCTAGTCTAGTCTCCAGAGGCACACATAGAGAGAGAGAGAGAATGAAGGGTGCATCCAAAGTTATAATGGGAGCTACACTGGTGATGGTGGTCAGTCTTGCCGTAGTACTCGGCCTAGTTCTGGTTCTACTAGCTGAGCTGTATTGTACTCTTTTACTTCGACGGCGCCAGCTAAGAATCTCCTCCTCCAGTGCTACTACCGCTGCCAACACCGCCGCTATAACCGCTTCCCTACCTGCCAATATTTTCTCACAACCCCAAAACCAACCAGCTTCTTCTCCTACTACTTATTATGCCCCGGGAGTTCTTCAAGCTCCAAGAAGGCTTTTC
This sequence comes from Jatropha podagrica, assembly GCA_947857235.1. Lineage (NCBI taxonomy): Eukaryota > Viridiplantae > Streptophyta > Magnoliopsida > Malpighiales > Euphorbiaceae > Jatropha > Jatropha podagrica. The sequence goes on from CANUEP010084316.1 coordinate 110,512, forward strand.
TTCCCTGCAATTTCTTGCGAGGAAAACAAGGTAACTGAAACAAAGAACCAGGAATCTAATACTACAAGCCCCAAAAAAATTGGCCTTGTAAACACCTCACCTCCATCTACTTGCACAGTAACTTCACCTCATCGAGCTTGTGTTGGTTGCGGGGAGCATTTTGTTTATATATCCAATCCTATCTATGACAATGATGCGAGCAGGGGAAGTAGAGTGGAGACTCCATTTGAAACTCCTGATTCATCACCATCGCGACTGGAAACAGATGGTGATGATGAGGAAATAGGAAAGCCTTCTCCATCTAGTCCACACTCAGTCCCGATAACTCCTCCATTAACTCCAATGAAGAAGCTCCCAAAAGAAGCATGTTCAGTTTCGTTAAGAGATGCAAGGTCTTTAGGCACTTCAGGCAGCGACTCTTTGAGTAACAATGGTCTTTCTTCATCATCTTCAGGGTCTCCATGCACATCTCCTTCATGGTAATTAACTTTTGATTAACCCTTTGTACGCGGGAAAGATTAGAGTCGAGGATTTTCTTGCTAAACTCACTGTAAGCTTGTTTGTCAGGCTTGGTGTAGACGTGGTCATGGCTCGCCCACCCATGGCCACGCCTATGCCAAGTCAAAAAATTAGTAATCTTTTTCTCTCTCCTGTATTTACTTCGCAGAGAACTGTTCTTTCTCTTTATGTTTGATTCAGTTGTATTGTATGGGTGTTTTAGGAAATTAGTTTTCACTTCTCTCTGTTGTTTTCTTTATTTTGTACTATTTCGTTTTGTTGAGGAATTGTGAAGTTGCATGTGATTGTTAACTGTGTTGCGAAGACGAGGACTAAAAGGTTAAAATAAAATGAAGGGAAATTGAAAATTAAAACTCTCTCTCTCTCTCTCTCTCTCTGTTTTTTAGGGACCTCGATTTGTGATTTCAATAACATTAAAGCTAAAAAACAAACTGTCAACTGCGAGGCATTTGTCCACTATAGTTGTTATTTTCCATGAGCTTGATGAGGCGAGAAGCTTCAGTTTCTGCAGTGTCTCAATTTATTTACTTGATTCTCAAGTGCTTATAGTGACTTTGAGCACTCTTCAGTCTTCAATCTTCTCTTCATAAATTTTGATGGGTTTTTTTTTTTGCTCTTTATCTTTATTATTCTTATTAAGAATGGACCGGATACCTTTGACCCCGGGGACCATGGACTGTAACACTGTACACTAAATAATAACTATATAAGGCTTCTTCAGCTTCATTAATCATTTTGTACTTCGGTTTTCTTTTGTTTCTTATGGCGAAGGCATTATTTGAGTCAGTAGTGATTTCATATACTACTTTTTAGCATAGGAAGAAGATTAGCTATGAATGAGATTTGTCTCGCTTTTATCACTGTGCTAAGACGCTAGTTTTTAGCAACCTCCCTCTCGAAGCGAAGCAAAGCAATAAACAAGTAGCTTGGTAATGCACATGCACCATAATTTTATAAGTAACTTCAGTTGTTATTTCCTTAAAGTTCAAATCATACAATAGAATTTTTCTGCATAGAGCAGACAGATCTTCAACTCTGATGACCCATCATCAATTATCACCATATTGTCATCATAAATAGTTTAGGAAACCCTGTGAAAAGTTGGTGTTGATTTTAAACAAATTTACATTTGAAGAGAACAGTATTTTGATAAGTAAAATTATAGAAAAGGTTACATCATTAACAATTCATTGACGCATAAAACGTAATGAAGTCAATGAGCTTTTGGAAATTTACATACAGAGTAATATGGGAATCACCACTCTTTAGGAGCAACAAAACATTCTTCTTCCACTTTCCTGCTGTCTGCTATGCAATTTCATTCCAGTTGGACGCGAAGGTGCAGCTTTTACCAATTTCTTAGCTGTAAGAATTTTCTATTAGTATTAAAAATATGTTGCAGTTGAACCAAGTATACAAGCTCAATAGCTATTATATATGATGTTTGGAGATAACGGCCACTGCAAGAAGAACTTCGTTATTAGAAATGCAGCAGCCAGTAGAAGTGTAAAACTCAGCTGTGCAATTTTGGACTTACTATGGACCCATACTCAATTACTGAATGTGTAATTTCCACTTTTTTTAAGGACAGTCCCTCTTTGGTACTAGTTACTATTTTTCAAACTAGCAACTGGCAAGTACCTTGTAAGACCAGTCATCAACATTGGATCCAATTTTAGATTCCAAGCAAGCCTATGTAATTGACTCCACTGACTTACACTTGATATGGAGACAAACAGACTGTCCTTTCAAATTGCAAAATGTTCCAACAGAATCATAACCTTTCATCTAAATAAGTAAATGAGTGGTACAACTACCTATTTCATAAAAGAGCTCGTTCACATTCTGTGCAGTTTTTGCAGATGTTTCAAGGAAAACCAAGCCATTTTCTTTAGCATATTGCTCAGCTTCCTGCATGTTGTAGAGTGTTTTACATATTTACATAAAGGGTAAAACTAAAGTTCCTCTTTGTGCATGCATTTGCAAATGATGGATGTTAAAATCAATTATTTTCTTGAGCCAAATTCATAAAAACAAGGGTAGAAGAAAATAAGATTGTCAAATACCTCACTCGAAACTTTTCTCTTCTCTTCCAAGTCAGCTTTGTTTGCCGCCAAGAACATTATCAAATTTGGATTTCCTATCACAACATATAACATTTATCACCAAAATTCACATCAGTAGTTGAATTATTTGTTCTATGGTCAATAAGTATCCAGATGAAAAAAGTTCTTGATAATGTATCAAGTTAAATTTGATGCTCATATAAACAGCTCTTATAAATACAAACATTTACATTGAAAAGTCACTTAGAATTCAGTTAAAGTAATTTTTTGAAAGTTGAAAACTCTATCAAATGGTATTTGACTTTGTGAAAACTACAAAAATGTTCCAAAGTTCATTATCAGGGAACTCGGCCAAATCAAAAGGCTGGAAAGTTATTCTTTTCGGATGTCACAGAAAGGACTAATGAAATCACCACTAAAATGTGAACAGATCCTACTGTAGGAATACGGGAAACTGAGGATCCAGTGACTAGTAAAGGAGAAATTATGCAGAAGATATGAATGAAAGCCTATATCATATGGCACACGCTAAGAAGCCTAACATCTTCAATAGAAAGACAAAAGAAAAAGAAAGCAATACTAGAAAAACAGAAAATGAAAATATTAAATCACAAGAAATGATCTCGAATACGATATGCTTAGTTATTTCTCAAGTTAATGAGAAATCAATTCCACTCAGTTACCTTGCCTTTGCAACTCTAGAACCCACTTTTTGGCTCGCTGAAATGACTCCTAAAACACAAAATAGAGAGCATGTTTTAAACTAGTCAGTTGAGTTGCCAATTCAAATAAGCTTTGCTAATAGGAATTCCAATTGAAATGATCGTTTATAAAAACCCAAGTGCATTTAACATTCATAAATGGTTTATCTGTGCATAATGAAAGAGACGACTAAACCATGTAACAAGCCGACAATCACATCTTGTGCTAAATACTTATATTATTTATATCTGGCAAGTAGCAACATAGAATGCCCATAATATTACAATGTACACTCACATAACGTTTATGTCACTCTATCAAAGTCTGGCGTCACAATGTCCCAGCCATAAACATTGTGTTTAATATTGACAGTCACAGTCACGTATATCCATAAAGAAGATCCAAACTTCACCTTTCCCTTTCACCAATGGGAAAAGCGAAAAAGCTTCATAAAAGTTGATATGCAAGTAACTAAAGAACTTGCACAAAGTCATTGTAGATAAGGCTTATGAGTTATGTCCACTGAAATAAGCCAATTACATTTATGAGCCCATTCTACAATGTCTAATTCCATTAGGTTTAAGCAACTATTAGCAATAAATAACAAATAAAGTAAAGAAGAAGAGACAAAGAAAAATAATAGAAGCTGAAGAAAAGTACCATGCTTGTGATATCATACACCACCACAGCTGCAGCTGCCCCGCGATAGTACATGGGTGCCAAACTATGGTATCTTTCCTGCCCTGCTGTGTCCCATATATCAAATTTTATGGTGGCCTCGTTCAATGATAAAACCTGAGTGAAAAAGGCTGCTCCAATTGTTGATTCCTGAACATGATACTAATGTTAGAGATCATAAACAATAAATATGATGCATTAGAGAAAAACAATGAATCATATCGAAATTGAACCTGGAAATCGAAAAATTGGCCTTTCACAAATCTCAATACCAAACTTGTCTTTCCAGTCCCCATGTCCCCAAGAAGTACCTGATAAAAGTTTAACAAAATCTAAAGATCAGATACTACTTTCTGCACCAGAAATCTATAATATCAATATGAGCTATATTAAAACGCTTCATACAGGATACTAACTTGCTGAAACAACAATTATTCATGTTTCAATTGAAAGGGAAAGAGGGGAAAAACAGTTTATCTTTTACTGGGTTAAGATCGGATCAAACCCGTGAATAATACCGAACTTGTTACGCCATAACCCGATAAACAAAAATCAAGCAAACCCATATAATTTCTTTCTTCATATTTGGATAAAATAAATAATTAGAAAAGGGAAAGACATACCCACCAGCTTGGCTTGTATGTTCTTGTTGCTTGCTCTCGCCATTGCCGATCGATGAAAAATTCAAACAGAGAGACAATGAGATATTGTTCTTTGAAATATGGTTGAAAACGAAACCGAAACCAAGGCAAAGAGTTGACGTGTCGCAGATGGAGGGTAGTGGGAACAAAAAGAAATACTACTGAGAAAGCTGCAATCGCTGTATCCACTCAGACTTGAGATGAATTGAGATTGGATTGTGGGTCGGCAGTGTGGAGCAAGCAGAATATGACCGGTAAATAGGATTCTGCAAATTGACTAGTAGTTTGTTTGTTGACTGGTAGTTTGGATTCTTTTTAGTTCCTTTTGTGCTTTTGACTTCTCGTCCGTTTCTATTTCTGCAGCACATAGACACGTAGTTTTACACGTCGGCACATGCCTCATCAAGGTGCCATGTCAGCCAACGAGCGGGACTTCTTAACGATCTGATTCCCCATGTGGCAAAATTTTGCGGTGATGAAACCTTTCCCTCTCATGTACGGGAAAAACTTTTGTCTACGATCGATCAATGTTTCCTTCCCTCTCAAAACGAATCTGAACTTTCTCTCGGCTTGCTGATCATCTTCCTCATTAACTGTCTGTTTTTGCCTTTCCAGTAGAATCAATCACAGCATAAAATAACTAAGCATTAGAGTTGTGTTTCCATGGCAAGATGAGGTAGAAAGTGAAATTGAATTTGAAAAATACAAATAATGATAAGGTTTTAATTCAATTCGGCAACAAAATGTTGAAAATTATCCATCGGACGGAGAAATTGAAGTATTGGATGTGTGTATGTATGATTCTATTAAATTTAAAGTATTTGATAGGTTGAAAACAAAAATTAGATTGCTGTATAAATTTTCACGGTGAATTTATTAGCATAAGGCAGAATACAAAGATAAAACCGCCTAATACACGTGGAAGAATTTGGAAAGGGAAGTAGAGGTAAACGATGAGACTACATGTGAGAATATTTTTATAGTCACCTGAGTCCAGAGAGAGAATCTTATACGTGTGCAAAATACAAACGGCCACATCAACTTCCCACGTGAAAAACCTCACCCCCCCTCCATGCACCCACTCGCATCTCCATGTGCCTTTGCTTTTCTTCCCCTCTTTCGTCATTTCATATCCCATACAGTTCCTCCGGTTCTCATGACTAAAATTCTGTATGTCCAATAATTGAATCAACGCTTTTATTCTTTATTCAATATTTTACCTTTTTTATTATAATAGTAACTACGTCTCGTCTACAGAGGATGTCTATGGAGTTTGAAATTTCTTTTTTGTGCTTTCTGAATATTGTATTTCTATCTTGATTTGATCAGGTTATTATACATTTGTTTTCTACGGAATGAATAAATTATCTGTGTTAAAAAAAACTAATTTTATTTTATTTATATGCTAACAATTATTTTAATTAGTTTTTGTATTATTAATATACTATTTTTTGGAGCTATTTATGGTAAGCTTATAAATGATCAAATTTATTTATTTATTTATTAAAAATAATTAAGTTTCAATTTAGAGTTGGATTGAATTTATTTTTACTAATTTATGAATCTTGATCAGGCTTTTATCGAGTCCAACGGAATTGTGTAGAAATAACTAACAAATATCCGTTTTGGAAATAGACACATTGTTTTTTTAGTTGGTTATGGAAAGGACAAAAAAAGCTAGAATCATAGCGCACCACTTGACTGGATTGCCAATTCTAGCCTTACACTCTTTTTGAGAATCATATATTTCTCATACTATATAAAATCTCACAGGCCAACTATTATTTCAGTTTGCTCTTCTCAATTAGTTTCTTGATGGCGTCGCATGGCAGCATCGCTGTTTCTACCTCATCACCGAAAAGCGGCAACGGAACCGAAGGTGGCTCGGCCATATTGAGTTCGCCAAAAGGCCAATGCCTGTGTTCGCCGACGACGCATGAAGGATCGTTTAGGTGTAGATTTCATCGCTCGAGGTCATCGGTGGCTTGGATGAAACGATCAAAGTCTATGCCAACAAATAACGCCGTAAATTCTCTGTCTCCTAAGTCAGTTGAGTCTACTTAGTTAATTATGCAGTCGGTGTTATTGTATTATGAATATATATGCAGTAACCGCATCAAAATCGTTTCTCTGTACCTCGATCAAACTCTGTAGAAAAATAACGGAGTATATACATATTTTGTGTGAAGGATTCTTGTGTGATTTGCAGTAAGATTGTTTTTATCTTAATCAGCCGTTGCCTAACATCCACTTGAAATTTGAAATTTGAAAATTATCGTTAAAATTGGATTTTGTTATTGATGATAAAAAGTTTTTTTTTTTTTTTTTTTTTTAGACTTTTTAATATAAAAAAGTAATTGGAAAATAAATTTATCTGCATTAAATATTACGGGGTAATCGACAATTGGTTTGATTAGTGGATCATTATCCATTAACTGGATCCAAGTTATATGCTTTATCTCTAATAGTTTTGTCTACTGTGGGATTGGGATGATTGAGATATGATTTGAGTGGACTAGGATAGGTTTATAATGAATTATATTACTAATTTTAAGTTAAGATTACACAATATGGATACTTACAAAATTGAATTAGTGGCCGAAAAGACGGTGACTCTTGACTGTGACAATATGAAAAGCTCCATTTCGCTTGTCATTTGTCAATTTATAAATATTTTTAATTGATTTTGACATTATCTACCTAATTGCTTTTTTTGAAAAAAAAATATTTGTGTTGTCGTTTTCTCTGGGTCTGAATCGGAACTGTATTGGATCGAGATCATACGCTTAATTTCTAGGAGAAGCAACCGATTGGCTTCGGTTTCACGTGTCATTCAGATTTGAGCATCTCAGGTACAAATATCCATTGTCTGTTTTATGAGTGCCACTAATGAAAGATTTGATTGGGTACCTGATCCGAAAATCCTTGTTTTCTAATTGGAATGTGGTAAATTTCGTATACAAAGGCAAAGATAAATCCTGCTTCTTCTTTTGCCCAGAAAGGAAATTTGTTTTCCCATTCACTCTTTTTCTTGTTTCAGCCTGCTGTTGCTGATACGATTCATGTCACCCGATGCACTCTTTTTCTTATTTTATGTGGTTAACATTTATTTATTGCCTAAAAAATGTAATGTCAGGAAAATTGTAATCAATCCTTACAAGAAAAAATCTTTTGGGATCATGTTTAAAATTAAATTAAATATTAAGATATTTTATTTGTTTGATTAATTGCGGCTAAAATTACATTTATCATCTGTGAACTTATTCACTTATAAAAATTATATCATGTTCTTTATGTCGTTGGATCCATCTGTCATTGGGTGTAACAGCATTTTCTAGGGACAATCCAACGGCCCATATGAATTTTCCAAATCCTTTGTCATTAAAAATCCCGCTTAGATGTTGGCTATTGCTACGTTCTCAATGCGTAAGAACGTATGCAAAGGAGTGTTTGGCAATTCTTATTGCGCCGGCCACCGAGGTATAACGAAAATTCACAAATTTCACGAAACAAAATGACCTCAAAAGCCTCAAATGCTCCGTATACTTCTTTACCTTCCCACCCTATTCCTCACAACGTCATCGTTTTGCCCTACTACCAACCACCTCCGAATCCGTCACTCATCTTCCTCCGCCGCTGCCTCCTCTTTACTTCGGTCGTCCTCCTCTTGTCTGCTGTTGTCTTTTTTCTCTACCCTTCCGATCCCGCTCTCCAAGTAGACCGAATTCGACTCAACCACATAAGAGTCAACTCATCCCCGAAACTCAGTCTCGACATATCTCTGTCCCTGCTCATCAGGGTGAGAAACAGAGACTTCTTTTCTTTAGATTATGACTCTCTTGACGTTTCGGTTGGGTATAGAGGGAGAGAGCTGGGGCTTGTAAGGTCTCAAGCCGGGAAACTCAGAGCGAGAAGATCGTCATACGTTAATGCCACGCTTGATTTAAATGGGCTACAGATTATTCACGATGTGTTTTACTTGATTGAGGATTTGGCTAGGGGCGTTATCCCCTTCGACACTGATACCATGATCGAAGGAGAGCTTGGACTCTTGTTTTTCAAAATTCCTATCAAGGTCAGTTGTTTCGTCTCTTGCTTCTTTGTCTTAAATTTGTGCTGGGTGCGTGATTTGGTTGATTTAATTGGATACTAGAGGTGTAGTTTAATGGCGAATGTGTGAATTAGGGAATTTGATTCATATTTGGGAAAAACGTAGGATGGGGAGAGAGGCAAAAATGATTCAGTAAATATGGAATTTTTAGAGGTCATCCAATTTTGAACAACATGGAGCAGCAACTGTGCCCTATTCTCACACATGCTAGATGTAGTTCAATTTTAAGAAGGAACAACTAGAAGAGGGGAAAAAAAAGAAGAAAAGCTCAAGGAAAACTGCCTGATATCAGAAGAGTTGCCTCTAAGGTACTGTTTCACACAAATTGGGCTATCTTAACGAGAATGATGAATGAGTAGTAGGCTTGGAAGTTAGGATATTGTTTATTCATTATGTGCTTTCAGAATATGTGATCTTAATTCTGTTAAGAAGGCAATCTTGGTTGTTCTTATACATTCTACCTCTTTTGTGCCTCGTTTCTCACAGGCATGCTAGCCTTCAATCATTAGTGATCCTTGCAACTTCAACAGCTATGACAATTAGCCTTGCACGTTTCAGCGCCTTTTATCATTTTCATTGTTGTCTCGCCGCCATTTTTCTTATTTTGTTCGTGATGATTCATCATCCAACTTATGTTCTTCAAAATGTTTCAGGCAAGGGTATCGTGTGAGGTCTATGTGAATACTAATAACCAAACAGTTAACCGTCAAGATTGTTACCCTGAGGTGAGGAACTGTTATTCTTTATGACGAACAATTACATATTACTAATTTGAAGGAATCATACAACTGCTTTATATGTGGCATGCATATCATTCATTACAAGCGGCAACCACCCTGTTTCCTTTCGTTATTTTAACTCTCTTTCTCTTTCATTATGGCAGTCTTAACTATAACATTCCAGCTGACAAGAAATGTTCATAAGGTATCAGAGTTTGCGGCCATTGTTATTTTATTCCAATATATGGTATTCTGCTTATATTTCTTACGCATGCAACCTGAAAAGATTTTATATCTTGGACATTCATATTTTATTCTCACGGAGCAATCTGAACAAGCCTACTTACATCTTACTGCATTTCTACTAAAGGGCGTATTACATTCCTGTTTTCATTCCATGTACTGGTTGATCTATGCTCTCAGATAATCTAGGGGGTATAGTTTTTCTTTTATCTATATTAATTGATCATACTGTCTATTTTGTTTTTCTAATACACAAACTGGTGTCTAATTTTTCCAGTGATATGGGGACCTTGTTATCCTTGGTCTATGGCAAAGTGTCTTGAAGTGGAAGTACATAGAACTGGGTCCTGGAGGTAAATATTCTTATATTTCCGGTAGCCCTTTGAGTTGCTAGTTGTTCTATTTAGAAATTGCTTGCCATTTATAGCTTGGGCGAGCTCTTTGTGGCTTGTAATTCGATTTAGTGCAAAAGATTCATTTGGCCAAGGAATAATATTATGTATTTACATTTTACACCCAACTTAAATGGAATCTACTAGATTTTTTTTCATTCATAAGGTTGTTGCTTCTTTATATACTTGTTAGGCCCGTGAATACATCTCTTAGAATCAAATTGATCCAGCAAATAACTATTTAGCAGATTGTTCTGTAGGCTATTTATTACCAAAGATTACGCTAATTCACATAATTCTGCATTCACTATTGCAAAAATGGTTTCTTGCAAAAATGATTTCTTCTGGGAGATCGGTATATAGAATGACAATCAACATAGATGTGCTTCTGATTATAAACATAGAGAAGGACTATGAAACTTTTTCAAACTTACACATGGCTTAATCAAATGAGAAGTTGACAAGACAGTGATTGCATGTCAGCAATTATGTTTTAATAGTCTGTACTTGTAGGTGGTTGTTGCTTTCAAAAAAGAAATTTGTTCTGTTGCTTTTTAGTAGAGAATGACTATTGGTTGTTATAGGAAACAATCTCCATTTCCTTTAATTAATAAATTAAAAATTCTAGTTCAATTATTCTCCAAGTCCGAGTTGGTGTAAGAACAACAAAACTATACAATATGTGCATCTTCTAAAGCATGTGATCTGTGATGGTACCCATCGCAAGGGCAATAGATTAATTTTAAACAATGAATAAAAATAAGAGAAAGAAAAGAGCCCGTGGGTTTGGAATATATGCCATTTATAGCTTATGAAACTTTCGCAGGGACTGATAATTTGTGTTCTGCTGCATTTAATAATTATGTAATATAACAATTTATTCTATTAATTAAATAGATCACAATCGAATTGGGCAGGTTAATCAGATTAATTTAGTTATATCTATGATAAGATTTTATGCTTGGGACGGATCCGTGTATGGCTCAAACCAGTTTTGAACTAATCCGAGTCCAAATAGTTTCCTTTAGCGTCTTCTAATTCTAAATGGGTATAGTTTGAAATTGCCAGTCCTGTCCTCCTCCTTTCTTTTGCGTTGTGGTTCTCAGCGCGAGCAGGCTTAAAACGGAATGATTTTGAAAAGAAATTCTTGATGGAGGAGGCAATTCAAGAAATTCTAGAAGGAAGATACGTAAGATGGATTAAAACCCATTTTTGTTATGCAGTTTATACATTTGCATTAAGCCTTTGAACTTTAGTTATAAACTTACAAGTGTACTCACTTCTTTGTCATTCTGCGACCCCATTCATAATCACCATGGTGATATCTGCACCTGAATGATCCCGGGTGTCTCGTCGGGGAACAAACACAACTCTTCATCGAGCCAACTCCAGCACCACCACCATCAGCAGCAACAGCAGCTGTCTCGACCCTTGCATGTTCAGCCATGGTCTCTGCTGCTTGCAAAACAAGCCATCTTCGCTCCAAGACCCCATGGCTTACCAAAGGTATGATCGGATTACACATTTTTCTTCAAAAACACCCGGTTCTTCCTCTTATTGATGCTATTGATATTTTTTGCTGAGAGAACAGAGCTTAACAACCGAAAAAAGAATCTGTGGTCTATAGGGTTTTATAAGCAAAGAAAGGAAGGACTAAAGAGACGTGGTTAAGTAAAGTTAAACCTTTTATTAGAAAATGAGATTGATTCCTTCTTTAAAGGGTTTGCTTTTAGAACATTTGCTTGGGTGTTTTATGAGTTTACGTTGGATAATCTGATGAGACTCGTCCAACAAGCGCAGCCACTCGCACCGTTCCACCTCCACACCCAAAACGAGACAAGAATGAGAGGCCACTTGAACTATTGCACCTCCACTCATCGAAGTCTAACCAGAACCAGAACCAGAACCAGAACCTATCCTCTAGAAACATAAGGTGTTCGCTTATTTTGGCACGTGCTAGTCATCGTGCCAAATGGCCATACATGTAAGAAAACCCCGAGTCATGCAACTTCCACTTGTTACGTGCTGAGAGGCAATAATACACCAAATCTCACATTAATAAATAAAAAATCTTCTTGCATGGGTGGTGAATTGGTATTTGATTGTTTGATTATGATTTGGTTAATTTTGGGTGAGGACTGAAGATAGGGTTTCAGACTTTTAGTTAGGATAGAGATAGAGAAGAATAGAGAAGAATCTCGAGGATTTCTATGAAATAAAGGACAAAGATGCTGATGGTTTTCAGGGATAGAAGTGAGGCAGTGTTCGGATTTTATGGATATAGGTAATTATACATGGGTTTAATTTTTTTTTTATTCGTTAAATGAATTGGTACTCTAATTTGTAGCCATGCCTCCCCGCCCCACTCCAAACATACCAACTTAAAGCGAAGGATTCTGCAACCCTCGAGACAAACTTATACTCTCATATTATTATTATTTTTATTATTATATGTTGAATAAATCTATTTTGAAAAACAATATATTTATACATTAGGTACCTTCTTCAAATTGAGTATAGGAATCGATATTAATATTCAACATAGAGAAATTGATTAATTTTCCTACTTAATGAAAACATATATTTGAAAATTGATAATTCTTTATATACATAGAATTCAGTACATAAATCATATTTTAATTTTATTAAATAATATAATAATCAACACTCTAGAAAAATAATAATTTTCAATATAATATATGGAGAGGTGGACTTTTCAATTTTCAATTTTCATTTTCTCTCGAGGAAGAAATCCATGGTCCACTGATCAATCCCAAGGACTTGGGCTGCCTTGCGTTGGGTGTGTGTGTGGCTTCAAAGTTGCAACTTTCAACCACAAAAGCTTTTTCTGAAACTCTTTTTTCTTTTTGAAAATGAATAGGGTGAATTTGACTTGGTCAATTTTATTTTGTTGTGATGAAATGAAATAACTAGTAGAAAAGTGGAACCGCATGGCATCCCTCCTTACACCACTGCACCTTTGTTTATTGTACGGCCCTACTTCTTTTTGTAAGAGTGATGTCTTCTTATTATATTATATTAGGTATCAATGATATCATATTTAGTCAAAGAAGACAAACTAAGAGAATTGAAAAGGATTAAATTTCAATCTTTTTTTTATTATAGGAGTTATTTTCAATTCATATAAATTGCAGTATTATTTCAATTTATTAAATTTTTTATGAATAAAATAAATAAATATAATGAATCAATCGGTAAATTTTAATTGCACCGATATGAATTTTATCTGAAAAGATTATAATACGGAATCTCAAATCTTTATTATAAATGGAAATTTAACCGTGGCACAGGGAATTACCAAAACTTTCTAGAAAATCTTTTTCAAAGCGCTCACCAAAGATTAAAAAATTATGCAAAACAGGGACATTTTTGTAAGAAACGAAAGTTAAAGAGCCACGAGGCAGCGTTTTACAGGTCTATCTTCTGGTCCGAGTCAAAGAAGCCGCCAAGCGAGTTAAATGCCTCGTGTCCACGACGCGTTCCCTTCTAACCCACTCTCACTCTTCTTTTCCTTTACTTTCCTGGAAAATTCAAATTCTTTCTCTCTCTCTCCAAACCGAACGTGCTCTTAAAACTCATATATAAATACCCACAACTCCTTTCTCCGCACACCCAACCCATCCTTTTATTTCACCAATTTACACTCTCTCAAATCGCTTCGTCCTTTCTTCGATTCTTGAACACTCTCTCTCCTTTTTTCTGATTTGGAAGATGAGTCCTATGAATTTATACGCTCTTCCAATTATTGGATTCGTGTTCTTGGCGCTTTTGCAGCTTGGCTATGGGCAAGCAATAGCTCCTTCTCCTGCAGCAGAAGGCCCATCCAGCGATGGTACTTTTCTTTCTCGTTCCACGTCTCATCAATTGCTTGGATCTATTTTTCTTTGTTGTAATTTTGGTTTTGGTTTTGCAGGAAATACACTTGATCAAGGAATTGCCTATGTTCTTATGTTAGTGGCTCTTGCAGTCACATACCTCTTCCATTGATTCTTTTCTCAATGCGTTCAGATTCTTTATGTACTTTCTTCCCAATTTCACAGGAGATATTGCAGCCATTTTGTATTTTTTTTTCCCAATCAGTAAATATATTGTAACTTAATTCTTTTTAGGAAAAATAATAAAGTCCAGAATTTGTGTTATCATCTTGTAACTAATCAGCAGAAATTGCTATCCTATTTGAAAAGACTAATATTCTCCTTGCACTGAAGAATTTTATTAGATTAAGTATAATAACACCGTACTTATCAGTGTGTGGGCTTGGTTCATTGCGTTCAGTTAACTTAGCCCCACGGGACGCGTTTTTGGGTTGGGCCCTTCAGATGTTTTGAGCAAACACTAAATCCAAAAAACATACTATGTACAAAATATCTTTTTAGATGTATTATGTTTTCTATTTACATAAATATCATGTAATAGTAACATATAGCACATTAAAATATAGCTATAGCTCAATGGTAATGTAGGATTTGAAAATAAATTCATATTTGAAATCCGCTCTCAATCCAAAAATGTATATTAGAAATAAAATCCAAGTGTCATGTATAAATTAATTAAATTTGACTAAAAAAATACTTCCTCCTACTTTCAAACAAAAAAAAAAAATTAACATTTTATAAAACAATAAAAGAATAGGTAAAATGTAAAGAGAATAGAGATGGAAATATGAGAGCATAATTCCATAATTAATTTTCATTGATAAGAAGCTAAAGGTAAACCTATCTCTGATTAGGAATATAAATTTTTAGTCCATAAAGACAAGGCTTAGGCTATAAAAATACCCTCATTTTTGCGACTTGTTGCAATATCACTCTAAACTGACCTTAAGCATCCTGACTTAATATCTTAAATATATTATCACCCTAATTACAAAATCAGCTAGGGTTTTACAATATAATGATAATAAAGTGGCTTCCAACTAATCATCTTGGGTTACCTTAACCCAAGCCCTCCTAAAATCAAGCAAAACGCACCCTCATATTTCCCTTTTCCTTCTTCTTCTTCATCACTCTCTTCTTCAATTTCCTCCATCAACAACTCTTCTGCATTTTCAATTTCTTAAATTTCAACTCCTTAAGCAAACCATTGTTGACCTCTATTTCCTCGACTTTTCCCCTTTTGTAAAGCTCTTGGATTCATGGATCAAATCTCAGTCTGCCAGTGACACACATCGCATACATGCACACATCATCAGAACCCAATTTGCAATTGAAGTTGAAATACATGATAGGCTTATTGATTTTTATGGCAAGTGCAATTGTTTGGATGATGTGGGCAAGGTGTTTGATAAAATGCCCAACAGAAATATGTTTACTTGGAACTCCATTTTTAGTACCTTGATGAAATCTGGTTTTATTGATGAGGAAACATGGTTGTTTTCGTCCATGCCTCACCCTAACCAGGGTTAAAGAACTTGAAGATGGATAGGCAATTATGTAATGTTGAAATCTCAGTTCTCATGGGATGTTTATATGGACTCTGTTTATTGATATGTATTCCAAATATAGGGTTGTGGATTATGCTCAAAGGGTTTTTGACAAGATGAAGAAGAGGAATGTCCAAAGATTGGCACACAAAGGTAGACGGTTGTGGAGGAGAATCCATTTGCTGGCGTTAGTGCAGCAAGAGTTTCAATTGATTAGCGATGGAGGAGGAAAAGGAGAATGAGGGAGGGAGGGATTTTTTCTGTGTTAGGTTAATGAATTTGTGTGTTTTGCTTGATTTTAAGGGGCTTGGATTAAGTTAATCTAAGTTGGTTAGATGAGACTCAATTTATTATTATTATTATTATATTGTAAAATCTAGCTGGTTTTGCAATTATGGTGATAAAATATCTAAGTTTTTTGAGTTAGGATACTGGAGGAACGAAGGTCGATTTATAGTGATACTGTAATAAGTCGCAAAAGTGAGGTACTTTTATAGCTTAGCCATAAAGACAAATATAAACTTGTCACTAATTTCTAATCGGGAATATAACAATGAATTAAAAAGAAAAAATTTATTTTCTAAAGAATATTTTTGGCAGGCCAAGGCCCAGGCCCAGGCCCGTAACGTCTTTCAAGTCGGTTTCAGACTGATCCCGACAGCCATTCAACCAACATCGACAATCGATGGCACTAGAGGAGGCGAAGATTGAAAGGTTACAGCTTACATCGATTTATAGTGTATTTTGTTCTTTAATTTTTGGGTTAAAATACGCTACTAGTGATGTTCACAGTAAGAAACAAAGGCCTCAACGCAACGAAATCCACGTAACGCAGTGTTCTAACGTGCGCACTTAGGTACCCGTGCACCGTCTCTCCCCCACACACACATTACATACACCGAGAAGTCACCCACCACCATCGATTCTCCCTGTAGCTTCCCTTTCATAAACACAATCAATTCATTTTAGCTCATTCTCTTCACCCAATTTATTTTTTTATTTATTTTTTATTTTTTTCGACTTAGATGGCAATCGTTTCAAATTTAGATTTCATCTTATAAAGGTATGTGCTTTAATGTTATCTTCTTGTCGTTGGTGTAATGGGTTCCTATTAAGCCAAGTAGAAAAGTTTAAAACAAATTACCATCTGCTCAAGATATTGCATCTTTTGTTGGTTTTTGTGCTGATGGTGCATTGATAAGGTTGAATCTGTATGTGGGTATTGATCGTTCCAAATGTCTGTTGTATGATCATTTGTGATGAGTTTGCATGGCCTTTTGGATGATCGTCTATTGGGATAGGTTCAATTTGTATCAGTTTTAGCTCTTGGCTAGAAGTGATTTTGTGTTGAAAAATAATTAATTTTGGGCATTGATTGTGATTTTTGGATTTGATGATTTCTAATCGACTGTTGGAAGAGGTGCGTGTTTTCCGTGTCTGATTTATTTTCTTGATTGTGATAATTGCCCAACTTAGGATTACTGTTGGTAAGGCTTATAATTGTGATACTGTTGGGTTTGATGAAATATAATATTGCAGCTTGCTTGAATTAGGATGTTTCAAAGATTTTGATATGCTACGGATGCAAGTTTCAATCAGTCCCTGTGAATCAATTTTGCTTTCTGTGATATATGATGCGTGAAGTTGGAGAGTTTAAGGTTACAATCAATCTGAAAAACTGTAATCGCGATGAAATGAAGCTTGTTTTGTGGGCATGTATATTTATTAGTTATTGCCAATTTTATGAGGTATAACACTTGAGGGGGTAATGTCCTTTTACAAGTTTTGTGTGAAGGGATTCTGATGTTTTTGCAACTGTGATACTAATGGAGCTTTTCTCAGCGGAAGTTGAAAATTCATGTCATATGATTGGTGTTTAACATGTTTAAAGGTTTAGTTTGAGAGGCTTTATCATATATGATATGATAAGGAAGTAATTATAAGGTGTTTTAACGGTTACCCTTTATGAAAAGATCTCATTTAGTTTCCAGATTAAATTGTTTCCTTTGTCGTTTATTCTTGATTCTGAATGCTGTTGTCAGGTTGCTTTATTTGTTGTTTCTCAAATTTGGTTTCTGTTTAACAGTTCTCATGAATCATGCCACGTTACTGTGGTACTGTGATACAAGTTATGCCACATTTATTGAATTTGGTTTCTGCTATATCTCAAATTTGGTTTCTGTTTAATTACTGTGATACTAATGGAACTTTTTTCGGTGGAATTTGTAAATGCATGCCACGTGAGGAATGGCGATTTAACAATTAAAGATTTAAATTGAGAGGCTTTATCATATATGATATGATAAGAAAGTAATGCCTTTTATGAAAAGATCTCTATTAGTTTCCAGATTAAATTGTTTCCTTTGTCGTTTATTCTTGATTTTAAATGCTGTTGTCTGGCTGCTTTAGTTGTTTCTCAAATTTGGTTGTTGTTTATATGTTCTATTTCTTTCCCTTTATTTGCTGCAAAGCTTTTTTTATCAGAAAAAAAGTGGATTGGGTGAGCCCTTAGTGCTAACGTCGAAACAGACGAACCCTTTTGGCTAATTGCCTTTCCAAAAAAAGGAAAAAAGAGATTTCTGCTTTAGTTGTTTCCCAAATTCGGTTTCTGTTTATAGGTTCTATTTCTTTCCCTTTAGTTGTTGCAAAGCTTTTTTTATCAGAAAAAAGAGGATAGGGTGTGCCTTTAATGCTAACGTCAAAACGGATAAACCCTTTTGACTAATTGACTGTCCAAAAAAAAAGAAAGAAGGATTTAGCTGCAATTAAGGACCTTAATTCAACTGTGTAATACTGTAATTCCTTCCGTTTTTTCAATTAAATATTTCGCCTCATTAATTTGTTGTATCCATATATTTTTAGGGGATGGTCGTTTGTATTTCATTGGCCTGTTAGATAGAAACAAGTCAACTTTTGCATGGGAAAAGAATGCCAGATTTGCAAGTTGGAGTTCGGCGATCGCAGAGGGTCAAACAAAACCAGAATCCTGCTGGTTTAGTTCCAACTGCTCGGCGTGGTGCTGGAAGAGGTAATGGCTCCAGAGCTTCACTCTTTCAATCAACTCTGCTATCCTGCTGACTTGGTGTTTCTTTCTTTGCCTAATCACTATTCCAGCTGGTCGGGGTAGAGGCTCTAGAGCAATGAATCAAGATGAAAATGCAAAGCTTTTAGGTGCTGGTGTGCGTGGTCGGGGCCGTGGAATATTAGAATTGCCAGCAAGACAGGCAGTTGAGAGAAGTGCAGAAAAATTGGCCGCTGGTGATGAGGAAGGAAGTACAAGCCCGCTTCCTGAGAGGGTAGCAATTTCTTTTTGTGTTTTATATTGTTTAAGCTATATAAAAAAAAACTGCATTTGCTGTTTTATTTGGAAGGCATACTACAGTTTCTGTAGGTTTCAAATTTTCAAATGATTATGTATGCGATTTCCTGTGTTCTTCTAACTCCAGCTCCAATTGGAACTCTCTTAAAACTTGGAATTTAGATACTTACAAACAACAGTTCTCATTTTCAAAAGAAATAAGACCGGAGATATTTTGCATTTAAATATTGCCATAGTGTTCATAGGTTGTATGATTGTATCAGTTAGGTTAATAGTGATATTGCCATAGTGTTCGTAGGTTGTATGATTGTATCAGCTAGGTTAATAGTGATCTTATGGAAAATGTATGTCTCTTATGTATCACATTTTGCATTGTATAATGCTAACACTTCTAACTGTCCATGCAATGTCACCATTTATGCATTTAGTTGTAGGCAATATCTATGAAACTTGTTCACTTATTTTCTTTCCTTATCAGGTACAACTTGGCAATTCCCCTGTGTACAAGTTGGATAGAAAGCTCGGGAAAGGGGGCTTCGGTCAAGTTTATGTTGGAAGAAGGGTGTCTGGTGGTGCAGGCCGTAGTGGGCCTGATGCTCTTGAGGTTTGTGCACTTTGATAAGCAATTATAATCCTAGTAGGTTGATCGCATTGCTAATGGCAGTTTCCTGGTCCATTCAATAGGTTGCATTGAAACTTGAGCACCGAAATAGCAAAGGGTGCAGTTATGGCCCTCCATATGAGTGGCAAGTGTATAGGTAGGCATGATTTTATTCTTACTCTTACTTTTGAAATCCAAATTCTATGACCTAACTAGTCTTTTTGTTTAAATTGTTTTTCAAAAGCACTCTCAATGGGTGTTATGGACTTCCATTGGTTCATTATAAAGGTCAACAAGGAGACTATTACATCCTGGTGAGTTCCTGCTTGATTTTTTTTACAATGTCATTTCCTTTGATCTGCTTGCGTTGAAATTTGATTACTCTTGATTTTATCTGATCTTATTGTTTGGAGTTGTTGAATTTAGGTCATGGACATGCTAGGACCAAGCCTTTGGGATGTTTGGAACTCGAATAATCAAACGTATGCGACTATATTATTGCAATGATAAAACACACACACACAAAAGAATAAATTTAGTTTTCAAAATTCCATTCCGAGTGTTGATGTTCCTGTGTTTCAACTTCTGCTGCAGGCTGTCTGAACAGATGGTAGCTTGTATAGCAGTAGAGGCAATATCAATTCTAGAACAACTCCACTTAAGAGGGTGGGTTTACAATAATCACATATTGTGTGTCTGTTTGTCCCCTTCAATCTGTTACTGTAGTGCCCAACAATTTTCCATTTTTCCTTCAGTTTTGTTCATGGGGATGTAAAACCGGAGAACTTTTTGCTTGGCCAGCCTGGAACTCCCAATGGCAAGAAGCTGTATTTAATTGATCTTGGTTTGGGTATGTCTTCTTATGGCAACTTTCAGATCTTGACATCTAGAGATACTTCTTTCTTTCTTTCTTTCTTTCTTTTTTTTTTTTTTATGTAACTCTGCTACTGCCTACACAGCTTCAAGATGGCGGGATGCAACTTCTGGTCGTCATGTTGATTATGACCAAAAGCCTGATGTTTTCAGGTATATATTTCTCTAATTATGCTTTTGGATTAGTGGACCATTGGCTGTTGGAAATGATTAACTCTAATCCCATTTTGGATAATGCAATCCATAAATATTTCTAATAATATTAGTCTGATTTACTGGTGTATATGGTTTTCTAATCTTGCCACAAGTGACCACTTTGATTTGGTTGGATTTCTTGATTTATTCTACTTCAGGCCTGGTGTGTGCAAGATATTTTATTCTGAAATGCCATGTCTATTTAATATTCTTGGCAGGGGAACTGTACGTTATGCCAGTGTACATGCTCATTTGGGTAGGACTGGGAGCCGGAGGGATGACCTTGAGTCCCTGGCTTATACCCTCATATTCCTTCTCAAGGGAAAGCTTCCTTGGCAAGGATATGTGGTAAGTTTTTGCTCCGTGATTATCTTTCCGCCTTTTCCTGTTTGTTTTCCTTTTAGTTTATTAAATATTTTGTTTTGATATTCCCTTGAGATGCAGGGAGAAAACAAAGGATTTCTGGTTTGTAAGAAGAAGATGGCAACTTCTCCTGATATGCTTTGCTTCTTGTGTCCTCCTCCTTTTCAACAATTTCATGAGATGGTGACTAATATGAGATTTGATGAAGAACCCAATTACGCAAAGCTTATTTCCCTTTTTGACAACAGCATAGGCTCCAATATCATGTTACGGCCAATTCTAACTGATGGGGCTATTAAGGTTGTTACTTGGTGGTTTACATTAGCTCAATTAATGCTCATTGCCTTTTTAAAATTATCATTGGTAATCCTTCATGCATTATAGGTGGGTCAAAAAAGGGGAAGGTCACTTGTTGAGTTGGATGACGGTGGTCAACTTAAGAAGAAAATACGGCTTGGTACTCCTGCTACGCAGTGGATCTCGGTCTACAATTTTAGACCATCAATGAAGCAGAGGCAAGTAGTGCAGTTTAAGAATATATGTGATGCAAAATTAATTTCCATCTCTCTTTCAGTGAAGATGATCATAGAAGTATTCTCTCTGATATTTTTCTGCGCTTTCAGATTCTGTTCATTTTCTTTTCTTTTCTTCGTTAAGTGCAATACTAACGTTATTTTTGCAGTGTATTCTCGGTCGCTATAGGAAAACAGTTTCAGCTTGTTTTAAGTATATTTATATTTTTTTATAAGCATTTGTTGTTTGTATCTCTATTTCTTATTGATTTTCTTAGAATACTTATATTCAACCTTAAGAATTCAACCTCAGCTTGTTTTAGTTGCTCCACTCTTGTTTCTGCCTGATGACTTTTAAACGTTAAATCTTTGTGGTATTTACACTTGTTACATGCATGGATAGAATTGAGGCTTTCTTGGATGGAAGCCTAGATATAGTTGTTTTCTTTAGAACTCTTGGCTTCTGCTTTTGTTAGTATTGGAAACTGGTTCTATTGTCATCATGAAATGGGTAGTCTTTATTGCAGGTATCACTACAATGTTATGGATTCAAGAATTGATCAACATGTGGAGAAAGGGAGGGAAGATGGTTTATACATAAGCTGTGTGGCCTCATCTGCAAATTTATGGGCCATTATTATGGATGCGGGAACGGGGTTTACATCCCAGGTTCATGAGTTATCTCCCATTTTCTTGCACAAGGTAGGTTTTTTTAAGGATTTTCTTTTCTTTGACACTTTTTAATGCATAAATTTAGTCATGCATTCCCTTGACATGCTTGTTGTTTCTGATTATTTCATCAGGAGTGGATAATGGAACAATGGGACAAGAATTACTATATCACATCAGTTGCTGGCACAGCTAATGGCAGTGCCTTGGTTGTTATGTCAAAAGGTAAGGGACTTGATGGATATCATTTCACTTTGTTTCAAAATATTCACATCAGTTGCTTGGTGACGTGGTGACAAAGGAACTGAATTTAACCTGCAGTTTTAATGGCATGCTACAATGTGATTCTAAGATGTCTAAGCCTGATTAGTAAGATTGTGAAGACAAATCTTGAAATATTTTCTTCTGGTTTTCAATTGCTCCATCTTGATTTATGGTTTGACCAAGAGTTCATCCATAAAATTTTTGCTTTAGTTTCTAAATCTTTTGAGAATCTTTTTAGATGTCAACTGTAAATGAATTGTGAAGTACTTGTGTAGTTGATTTTTTAATACAAAGCTCTGAGATTATCTTGAAATTTTTTTTTTTTAGTTCTTGATAATCTTTCTTCAGAGATTACAGTTTAGCAGTTCAATGATTGTCTACTATTTGGCCTTCTGCTCTTGTTATTGAAGGAACACCTTATACTCAACAATCGTACAAAGTTAGTGATGTATTTCCTTTCAAATGGATCAACAAAAAGTGGAAAGAAGGCTTCTCTGTGACCTCAATGACCACAGCAGGAAGCAAATGGGGCATTGTGATGTCTAGGAATGCAGGTTATCCTAATCAGGTTGTTCACTTTCCAGTTTCACATTTTACATCAGACAGTATGCTGCGGAAAGCACTTATCCTTTCTTCGAAACTACTGTCAGGTTGTTGAACTTGATTTCCTGTATCCCAGTGAGGGGATTCATAGAAGGTGGGAGAGTGGATATCGGATCACCTCAACTGCTGCTACAGCAGATCAAGCTGCATTCATACTTAGTGCTCCCAAGAGGAAATCATCGGATGTGGCACAAGAAACCTTGCGAACATCTGCATTTCCTAGCACGCATGTTAAGGTGCATAAGCTTTTAAACTTCTACTTCTCTTGTGCTTCATCGTGCACCACCAGTGTGCTAGGGTTCTGGTCCACTTCTTTTGGTATTACCGAATGTATTATTCTCAAAAGATGAAAAAGCGACTATAATCTCTCAATGTTTGGAAATGTTTTTTATTGCAGGACAAATGGTCAAAGAATCTGTATATTGCATCCATCTGCTATGGCAGAACAGTATCTTGAAGTTGGGGCTTTGGAGGAAGAAACTTAGTACGCATGCAAACATGAAGCAGGTAACAGTCATAATCTTGTCCACACAACATCCATTGATTTCTTATGCATTACTATTGTTTGCATAAGGAACTGATGAGTAGCTTCTGTTTCATCAATTTCATATGGGCTACCATCCCCTTCTTTCGTTATCGTATTAAACAGCAGGAATTAATTCATTTCCTTCTACTGGTTATGGTGATTTCTCCCCTAGGCCATGCGTTCTAGCATGAATCATGTCATGATTATTTGCAGATGTGATTCTTGTTACAGACACTCTATATCTGCTCTGTTTTTTGGCTGTTTGGTCCATAGTTATTAAAGGCGCGCCTCAGGCGTGCCTTACCTAAGGCTCAAGGGCTTGCGCCTCAACAGTCCTGAGGCGGGCAACTTCACTCAGGCTATTGCCTTTGGGTAGAGGTGTGCGCCTTTTTTGTGCCTAAGGCTCGAGAAAGACATGTCTTGCTATTTTTTGTTTTCAAGAATAAGTCACGTGGAGTCTTTTTTTCAGTATAAAGCTATCTAGCCAACACCAGCTTACACAAAATAATAAATAAACATAAAAGAAATAAAATGCAATGCAAAGACTGATGATGTGCTTTGTAATCAAACCTCCACTCCTTCATCTGGCACTCACCTCTTGCAATCTAGCCTTTAGCCCCATTCCATCTAGATATTACTCTTTCAATTTTTCTTCATATATTTGCTTTCTATTTCTTTTCCTTTTTTTTTTTCATTTTTTTGATTAAACTCTTTTCTATCTTAACTTTAATATCTTAAAATATAACTTGTCATGTTGTCATTTTTTCTGATTTATGTGTTTTTCTTTCCATGTTTTGTATTTTTTTTTCTCATTTTTTTATTGATATCTTAAAATATGTTTTTCAGATTTATGTATTTTATTCTTTTATTCTTTTTTTTTTTTTTTTTTGGCGCCTCACTTCACTGGGGCGGACGCCTTCAGTTGGAGGCTGGAGCTCCAGCAGCTCTTTGCACCTTTAATTACTATGGTTTGGTCCCCTCCTTCCCTTACTTACCAATGCACAAATGTTTGTTCAATTCTATTTGGAGTGTTGCTTGGGTGGGGTTTAATTGGAAAGTCTTCGATAGATGGAAGAACAGGCAAATGGAAGCCCAAATTTCTAGTTTAAAGTGCTTATACTCGTGCCATGTTTCAGTGGAATGATTTCAAATAAGAGATTTATTTATAATTTTAGTTCAAAATACATTGATGAAAGTTGGTCCATTCTGTAATTGATTAATTCATGATTATTGTGAAAGCACTCCTTTGATGAAGATTTGAAATGATACCTCTTTATGTGTCGTTTAATTGCACACTCAAATAAGGTTGTTATCCATTTTCATGAACCCAGATTTTGGAATCTAATCAATTAAAGAAAACCTATATTGTCATATTCAATTTTCAGTCAAATCATTCCATTTAAGTGAGAGATCAAGTTGTTGTCCTTCAAAATTTTTCGACACTAAGAAGTGTAAGTGAGCATGTATAGGAAGCTTCATTAATTGCTTGAGGTTCCTTTCCTGTGGGATGGACCAAGTTCCTTCTCTACATGTGATTATCAAAAAAATGATATCATATTCATATGAAAGCATACGGAGCTTGTTAGTCAGTTTTTTCTTTTTTTTATAATTTTATGATGCGTCTGGCTAAGATTTTGACTTGTATTATTATTTTTCTGATAAATGTAGGTTGGTGGTTTGCATGACATCTCCATTGCCTGGCATATTGGAGAATTCCAGTGTCAGAGGATGAATAGAGAAGTTGCTTTGCATTGTGTGGAGGTTACCTTCTCCTATATTGGGAGCCTTATAATGAGCCAGCATAAGCTTTTTATATCATGGCTCATTATGGCTGTTCAAAACCAGAGAATTTGTACAGTGACCCAACTTATTTTACCTTCGTTTGTAATTGGTATTTCCCTTAGACCAAAAACAACAACAAAACAAGCCCCTTGCACAGTTAAATATTCGGTGGCAAAATATTTAAGGGGTATCAAGGAGAGAATTATCACCCCATTTTAACGTTGTCACTGTAATATCCACACAAACTTAATGTTGTTGTAACAGTTTACATTTTTTGGAATGTTACAAATTCACTGAGCCTGCCTTTTGATTTTATTGTGTTAATTTGATGTTGAAATTTTTTCCAACTTTCTCTTTTTGAGGTTATTTGTATTCTTAGTCACTTGCATCTGGTTCTGGTCGTGGGCTGTCAAAGTAGAAAATATTCTGTAGAGGTAATAAATGAAAATGAACAGTCCTTGTCAGGTTCTTAAGTCCTGCAATTTTCAACACCGCTTTGAGCATATTTTTACTGTCTAGCGTTTTAAGGCAGCTATTAGTACTACGTTTAAACTTTAAAGAGTGATATATCTACAGATGTTGATGTTCATCTACGTTACATTATTTAGTCTCCCTAGCCAAAGGGAGCTTTTTGGTCAAAAGCTGTGTCTCGCTGCAATGGGAATCGGATACTGGTACAATTCTGGCAGCAGAACAATCCGGTCAGCTCAGTACTACGAAGAACTTGGTTCGCCGAGCTCCCAATCATCAGTTGGATTGATAAAGCTGAGATGGAAAGTTGCATGGATGAAGCTAAAGAAAGTAAAAAGGAAGCTGTTGGAGTCTTCAAGTTCGTTGCAGCAGCAGGTGCCTTGCTATAATGAGCACACTTAGAGGCAGAATTTTAATCAGGGTTTGGTAAAGACGAGCCGGAAAACCTCTGTCGTTCTTTCTCCGTTGGATTTTCTCAACCTTCCAGGCCTGGTTTAGTGGTTCAACATTTTCTCAATTTGTATTTAGATTTATACATATGTGTCTATATATATGAATATTGTAATTAAAACGAAAGATTAGTATGCTGATGCTTTACCCTTACTAGTATCATCATGTTCTTTATCAATCTTAAGAAATTAATTGGCAAAGCATCAAACGAGAAGAATTGAATTCTTCTGTGTTTTCTGTACGTGATTGGTTAGAATGATAGTGACGTGGAGGAGATTGTATTGCTACCCTCAGACTGCTTGTCGTTGGCTTGTTTTATTTATTTATGTCAACGTTGCATTCGCACCTTGTCATTGGATGACAAGGCGTTTCTTTGTCAGTAACTTTCATTTGTGAGAAGATGATCTGATACGAACTTACTTTTACAGACGACAAGTCCTTTAAACAAACGCGTGCAACATGCAGTTAAAATTTATAAGCGGTCGTTCGACGACCAAACGGCACGCTCCCTGTGAAAAATTCACTAGTTTTTTAATGAGGGAAAATTGATCCGACATATGTTCTAATCTTTTTCATCCCATTTTAGCACCGGACGTGCGTGAGCTTTGGTCTCTGTCGAACGAAACTCCATAGAAACTCAATTAACGATGTGCAGAGTCCCAGGTATATAGTTTAACTTACCTCCGGTCCCCGAACTGCGGTTTAGGGTTTTTCTTCCAAATAATTCACTCTTTCCTCCATTAAACCAGCAAAGTTTTGCAACCTTCCAATTCCATCAATGGCGGTCGACTTAGCGATCAACACAGACAGAACCCGCAAATTTGTTGATGACCTTGAAGCCCGAAAGACCGTTCTAACCTCCTGCACCCAGTTATTCACAACCATTACCTCTCACTTCACTTCCCTCCAAGACTCCCTATCTCAGAAATCTCAATCCCTAGATTCCAAATTTCAATCTTTGAAGTCCGATTCTCAGCGCACCCTTGAATCCCTGTCTCAGAGGGAAACCTCTATCCCTGAACGCGAGTCCGCTGCTGCAGCCAAAATCCAGGAGCAAAAGGAGAAGGCCTTGGCGGATTTTGAAAAACCTTCAAAATTTGATAACTTGTCGGATTTGTTAAAGTCGCTTTGCCGAAAAATGGATTCCTCCGGATTGTTAAAGTTCGTTATTTCCAAACGGAAGGAGTCGGTGTCGATGCGGGCGGAGATTGCACCTGCAATAACGGAGGCGGTGGACCCTGCAAGGTTGATTTTGGAGGCTGTAGATGAGTTTGTGAGTAATAAAATTGAGAAGGTTGGAGTTACTGACAAGCGGTGGGCGTGTGGAATGCTGGTGCAAGTGCTTTTCCCGGAAGGCAGTTACTTTGGCGGGAAACAGAAGGGACCAGAATTTGCTCGGACTGTGGTGGAGAGGGCAGCAAGTATTTTGGAGAGATGGAAGGAGGAGCAAGTTGACGGAGAAGAAGGTGGTGGCGGAGTGGTAGGGCCTGCGGAAGCAGTCATGTTCTTGCAGATGGTGGTGGGATTTGGTTTGAAGTCTCGGTTTGGCGAGGAGTTCTTGTGGAAGCTTGTGATGGAGCATGCAGCAAGGAGGGATATGGCCAAACTTGCAGTGGCTATTGGTTTTGGAGAGAAAATGGAAGGTATGATCTCTAGTATTATTCTATAGGTACTACGTTAATTGTAGCTTATGATTTGGGCTGTTCTTTGGTTGTAGTTGCTTTTGTGCTTTGGTTAGTATCTATTGTTTGAAAATTTAGTTACGTAATTTCGTGGCTATTATTATTCTAATCCTTAACCTATTTATCATGAAAAAATAAAAACATAATGCCTATCTTACTACTTACTACTTACTGATTACATAAGATGTAGCTCCTCATGAACTACTCAGTATATGCTCATCTGATGGTGCTAAGCCTTGACATATCTGACAATGAAAAATCCATATTGCCTGAAAATAGCTTGGAATGCAGAGCATATAGTGACATGAAAATGTTTCAGAAGTTCTGCATGTTCTTAAGATGTTATGACTTATGACAAGCATATCATGATTGAAATGAGTTATTAAATTAGTTTTGGTTGTCTTTGCATGTGGAATCCCTTATTTCCCCCCTAACGTAATGTTTTTCCATGTTAAATTGAACTATGATTCATGCTTCTGCATAACTCTCCACATTGACATCTGGCTTTTGGTTGTTTTCTCCATTATAAGCTCAGTTAAGTTCTAATATGCATGGCATATGGATGGCAATGCAAAAACTGGAATTTTTTTTTACCCGTTTGAGATCGTTTAGTCTTCTTTTAGTCTTTATTACTGCCTTGTCATTGCTTTGTTGGACCACTTATGTGGGTTTATGCTGAGTTGTGTGCCACATGTCTGGGATATATAACTGAGCTGTAACAGGATGTTTAGGTTAATTGATCAATTAATACGATCTCAACTTTCTCTTTCTTATTTCTCTCTCTACTCTCTTGCCCTTTCTTTTCAACTAAACACACTTAACCCTGGTTTTAGGGCTATTATTAGGACCTGTGCTCTCAGATCCTAACAGTTTCCTTCATTTATTTGTTTAACTTTCTACCTCTACTGCATTTAGTCTTTATAGCAGGCATGAATACTTATATTCCCAGTGTGCATTATGAGTTATTACATATGAAGCTGCAAGTTCTTGTGCAGAGCCTAGAATTTCTGAATTAGAGATTCACATATATGTACCATGCAATGAGATTGAGCATTGTTGTTCTCTTTCACTATTTAATAATGAAATCAACCTTCTTATTCTCATAAACTAAATGCTAATGTGTATGACTTACAGTGGTCCAATCTATCTTTTACAGAGATGATAGGCGAACTGGTGAAAAATGGGAAGGAGATAGAAGCTGCATATTTTGCCTCTGAGTCAGGGTTGACTGACAGATTTCCTCCCGTTTCTTTGCTCAAATCTTACATTAAGAATTCCAAGAAGAATACAGCCGTTATCTTGAAGAATGGCAATTATAATGCAGCTGCAACAGTGCGTCTCACAACCATCTATGTTGCCTAACTTCCTTAACCTAAACAACCATTATTTGCTGGATCTCATACATCCATGATTTTCAGGAGTCGTCAAATGCTGTGGAGCTGAATTCTATTAAAGCTGTCATCAAATGCGTTGAAGATCACAAGCTTGAATCTGAGTTCCCCCTGGATAGCTTAAGGAAGCGGGTTGCTCGGCTGGAGAAAGCTAAAGCAGAGAGGAAGAAGAGTTCAGCAGCTGTTGCTGCTAAGTCTCAAAATAAGCGGGGTGCAAACATCGGCAGGGGCCATAGGCCACCTGCTTTTCGTCCACCCAAAGCAGCTAAATTTTCAAATGCCTATCCAACTTTTGGCCGCAGGAACCCTGCTCCACCACCACAGCATAGCCCAGTCACGAGATATTCTGGGCCATATAACTATCCTAGCCAGACTATCTATGAGGGCCACTCAACCACCTCTTATGCATCAACTTATGGTGCTAACCATACTCAAAGCCCTGCTGCAATTCCTCAACAACACTACTCACTTCCTGTGGATAATGCAAGTGCTGCTGGTTACCGTGCAAGTGGTTCGTATGCAGGACAGGCCAATTATGTTGGTTATGATTATGGCACTGGGGCTTCATCCACATACCAGCCTTCATCATTCACACAACAGTAGAGAGATTGGACTAATTCGATGATTAGGGACTTTTCCTTCTTTTTTTTTTGTTTTGTTTTTTCTTTTCTCCCCCCTCTCTTTTGTAATATTGAGTTGGGTCCCTTGTCATTTTGGAGCCTTCTGTTAGGATTTATCAATGTTCCTTGCCCCCACTAACCAGAGATGATTCGGATCCTTGTAATTTTGTTTTTACCTTGCTTGGAAAATGAAGGTCGATCTGATTTTCCTTTGTTTTTTTTAAGTTTCCAATGTTTGGGTCTTCAAAGGATTAAACAAGATATTCTCAAGGCCTTGACCTTTCGGCTTATTTACTAAAAAAACATTTAAATTTACGAGTTTTTTTTTTTTTAATTTGGTCCATATTTTTAATTTTATCAATTAATATTTTATATTTATTTTTCTTTATTAATTGTAACTTCCGTCTAGATTTTAATATGTCTATTAACGAGGTTTAACTTTAATGTAAAAAGCTTAATTACAAAAAAGGTATAAATTTATGAATTTTTTTTTATTTTGCCAATATTTTTAATTTTATTAATTAATACTCTGTATTTATTTTTCTTTGTAAATTATCGTTTTCGTCTAGAGTTTGTTAATGTTTGCTTATGTGTGCGTTAATGGATTTCAATTTTTTTCAGATTACATCCACTTGAATATGACACATAAAAAAAAGTTTACTTAAACATAAAAATGCATTAAAAGATATCATTTTATAGCTGGACCTTAACTTTAGTATTTTGATATTTTGTTTGCTATCTTTTAATGATTAATAAATGTCAGATATTTTTTAATTTTCATCTATGAAAATATATGGTCATATAAAAAAAAAGCTTATGTTTCAATTTACTTTAAAGTTAATGATAAAAAAAAAAATCAAAATACTGAAGATAAATCCAACTACAAAATAATGTCATTTAATGTGTTTTTACATTCAAGTTAGTTTTTTTACGTGGTGTGTCCACGTGAACGTGCTCTAAAAAAAAATGAACCTAATTAATAGACAAATTGACAAATATTAACAAATTCTAGACGGAAGTCATAATTGACAAAGAAAAATAAATATAAGGTATTAATTGACAAAATAAAAAATATTGGTCAAATTTAAAAAATAACTCATATGTTCAGGCCTTTTTTGGTGATTAATTAAGTCTTTTACGTTCAAATTATTATTTTTTTTTTACGTAACATGTCCATGTGGAGGTAATCTAAAAAAAATTAGACCCTATTAATAGACACATCAATAAACATTAATAAACTTTAGACGAAAAATATAAATACAAGGCATTAATTGATAAAATTAAAAATATTGATTAAATTTAAAAAGAAATTTATAAATTCAGACTTTTTTTAGTTATTAAACCTAACATTTTCTATTTTTTTTGGTAAATTGTTAAAATAGTTGTAAAACTCTGGTGGGTTTGATTTTTCCTGTAAAATTATCCTTTTCTTTCATGATAATTACAAGAAGATAAATCTAGGCAGAAGAAACTAGAAATGAATAGACTTTGAATCAAATACGACAAAAATGGAAAGGGTTTAATCATGGTTGTGACTGCGAACTAGAGTTGGCTTTCCTCCACAAGTGTTTGACGTGGACCATAATATTTCATTATGTTGCACATACACGGAACTTTAGAAAAACAGAGAATGACGTTTAAAATATAATTTTATATTTCTGAAATTTAAAAATTAAAATTGACAGCTACATTGATATTCGCTGCATGGTGTTGTTGTTGTTGTTTTATAATAATAATAATAATAATAATAATAATAGTGATGTAATTTTCGTGCTTTTGTGGCTATAACCATTAATACACTTTTGAGTTGTAGCCACGCAACCAGAATCAAGACCCTTTGCAACAACATATAGGATATTCTAGAAGAAATATTTTATATTATTTATTTTATTATATAAAAGTTTCACCATCTTTTAGTTTGTCTTAAATTAAAAATATATATATATATTTAATTATTATTACTTTTTACTTAAATAATAATATAAACTTTTTTTTAACATTACAAGATATGTCATAGCATTAAATCGCGTTCATTCATATATTTACTTTGTATTTAAAATACGAAAAATGAATCTCATGTGAGCACGAAAGAGGGTGTATATACGCACGACCAATGTCCATTTACCTTTAGTAACGTAGGGCATCCACGGACGTATTATACGGTATACTGCGAGTGTCTATAAATACAGCAAGTTACATATAGAGCCACATCATTACCAATTGGGTAGAGAGAGGAGGAAGAAAGAGATGGGAAGTCAAAACAATGGAAGCTCAGATTCTTTCGTCAAGATACCAACAATTAAATTTACCAAACTGTTTATCAATGGAGAATTTGTTGATTCCATTTCAGGTTTTCTTCATACAACGCTCTCTTATCTTTCTTTGTTATTATTATTATTATGGTTTTGAAGAAGCTAGATTTCTTGTTTCTCTTATCCTAGAATTTTTCTTCTCCTTTACTGTGTCTGTATAAATAATATCTCATAAACCAAAGAAACAAGGAAGGAAAGAGCAACGGTAACATACAAGTATAAAAAAATAATTATCAGAAAGGTTCAAAGTTTAGCCTTTTTCTCATGGATGATGTTCATGAGATCATGTGGAATCTATTTTTGTTTTTGCAAAATAAATTATGATTCTGGTTAAGTAAATAAAATTAAAAAAACAATTTATATTTGCAGGAAAGACTTTTGAGACGAGAGATCCAAGAAGCGGAGAGGTGACAGCAAGAGTTGCAGAAGGAGATAAAAAAGATGTTGATTTAGCAGTAAAAGCTGCACGCCACGCATTTGACAGTGGCCAATGGCCTCGCCTGTCTGGTTCTGTATGTATTCTTACTTTTGTCTTATACATGCACATTCGCCATTATTCATAAAATTGAGAGCCACAATATGAAACCACAATTGAATAATTGAAGGAGGAAGAGGATAACTGGAACTCTAACTCTACTGCTAATTGCCGTATTGACAATTGGCAAATACTTTGTCATCACATGATGATGTGATGCCTTTTTTTTATTGAATTAAAGATGCCAAAAGTGCTCGGTGTTGTAAGTTAGTTTAATCTTAACCTTTTATGGCATGTTATTTTATGAGTTAGATGATCTATTATTTGGCCTCCAGATGGACCCTCTCTTGCTCTCTCAGTTAAAAACTAATGTAACATATATATATATATATATATATATATAGTTTTATTCAAACGATGGTATTTTTAAACATTCATGGGAAAAATTAGATAAAAAGTACCAATTTTTAAAAAGTAATTTTTTAAACATCGACAGTTGTTAAGTTTAACCATTGATCATAAACAAACATTCAAGTTCATCTTTATTTGAACAGGCAAGAGGAAAGATTATGATGAAATTTGCAGACCTAATCGATGAACACATAGAAGAATTAGCAGCACTAGACACTATAGATGCAGGAAAATTGTTCAGCATGGGAAAGATGCAAGACATTCCTCATGTAGCAAACCTCCTAAGGTACTATGCAGGTGCAGCAGATAAAATTCATGGCCAAGTATTAAAAATGTCACGCGAGCTTCAAGGCTACACACTGCACGAACCCATTGGTGTAGTAGGACATATCATCCCATGGAACTTCCCTAGCGCCATGTTCTTCATGAAGGTCGCGCCGGCATTGGCTGCTGGTTGCACAATGATCGTCAAGCCTGCTGAGCAAACGCCGCTTTCAGCTCTCTATTATGCTCATTTAGCTAAGCAGGTGAGCTTTTAAGATCAATGTCATCATACATTTTGACTGTCCTTCCGTTCTGAATAAAAGAAGATACACGTACGTTTGTCAGGCTGGGATTCCTGATGGAGTGATCAATGTTATAACTGGATATGGACCCACAGCTGGTGCTGCTATTGCTTCTCATATGGACATTGATAAGGTACTTTCCGTTAAAAGTTTCTGATATGGCAAAGAAGTGAAAAAGGAAGCTTTAACTTATAACAAAGGTGTTTTCAGGTAAGTTTTACAGGATCTACTGAAGTGGGACGGAAAGTAATGCAAGAAGCAGCTTTAAGCAATTTAAAACAGGTTTCACTTGAACTAGGAGGAAAATCCCCTCTCCTAATCTTTGATGATGCTGATGTGAATGCAGCTGCTGATCTTGCTCTCCTTGGCATCCTCTATAACAAGGTAAATTTCCTTTCCTTGCCATGAAATTAGTTTATTACACCGCCATAAATTATAATTAAATGAAAA
This sequence comes from Jatropha podagrica, assembly GCA_947857235.1. Taxonomy (NCBI): domain Eukaryota; kingdom Viridiplantae; phylum Streptophyta; class Magnoliopsida; order Malpighiales; family Euphorbiaceae; genus Jatropha; species Jatropha podagrica. The sequence continues at coordinate 144,561 of CANUEP010084316.1, forward strand.
AAATAATAGTACTTATTTTTTTTAGTATTAGCAGGGGATTTGAACCAAAGTTAATATTTATTTGAATAATAAAAAAAAGGTAATTTTCAAAAGTTGGAAATTTGAAATTAAGTTATATAATAATATTTTATAAATTTAAAATCAATTTAATATTTTAATCTATTACTTAATAATAAAAAATTATTTATTTAACTTTAATAAATAAGTGAAACTGGTTATAATGGAAATCTTGACTTAAAAATATTAGTTTTTGTATCTATTATTGAGAGAATAACTAATTAAAATAATGTGTGCTATTAAATACAATGGAATTTCTTAATTTACTCTTTATTTTATAGCAATTGTGACTTTTTGTCCAAAAAAAAAAAGACTAAAAATTACTTTAAAATATAATAATAATTATCAAAATTTAGAGTATTTAATTTAAAAACATTTTAACAAATATTTGATTTGAAAAAAACTAAAAAATTAGAAAAAGATTTGATTATATTGAAATATTTATTATTCTTTTATTTGCTTATTTTTTTAATTATATTAAATATTTAATTACTTTTTTAATCATATTTAATTTATATTAAATAATTTATTTATAGATAAAAAAAAAATCTTGTTGATATTATTGTTAGAAGGATCAGCCCATAATAATTGAAAAGAAATGACAAAATCAAGATAAAAGTTGTCAGCACACTGTATCTATGAACAGTGATGTTTTTGTATGCATACTTAATAATCTATTTCTTTCTTTTCATTCAAAATTCTAGGGAGAGATTTGCGTGGCGAGTTCGCGAGTTTACGTGCAAGAAGGGATTTATGATGAATTTGTAAAGAAATTGAAGGAGAAGGCAATAGATTGGGTGGTTGGAGATCCTTTTGATCCCAAGTCTCGCCTCGGTCCACAGGCTGATGAGCAGCAGTTCAATAAAATTTTGTCTTACATAGAGCATGGGAAGAAAGAAGGAGCCACCTTGTTAATTGGTGGTAGCCCTTCAGGCAATAAGGGATACTATCTTCAGCCTACCATTTTCACTGACGTCAAGGTACTTGCCTACTTCCCTAAGTAACGTATAAGTAACTGCTATTTATTTTCTTAATTAAAACGCAGTCGTTGTGATTTTTTTCCCAGGAGGATATGCTGATTGCACGGGATGAAATTTTTGGACCTGTTATGTCACTGATGAAGTTCAAGTAAGCACAATTACAGTCTGACAATTAATCTGTCAAATTTTTTATATTTTAAATTTCACTGAAGAAAAGCTCATTAATAATATTACAGAACCATTGAAGAGGGAATCAAGAGAGCTAACAATACAAGATATGGACTGGCAGCTGGGATTGTAACGAAGAACTTGGATGTGGCTAACACAGTGTCGAGATCAGTACGTGCTGGTATTATTTGGATCAACTGTTACTTCGCATTTGATGCTGATTGTCCTTATGGAGGATATAAGTCGAGTGGGTTTGGCAGAGATCTTGGATTGGATGCCCTGCATAAATATTTACAAGTCAAGTCTGTGGTTACTCCTATTTATAATTCTCCTTGGCTGTGATTATGCATGCTCATCGGCTTTTTAAATTGAACGTTGTCTATGATAATAATAAAATGCAATATACAGAGATACAACAAGCATCTTTTACTTTAGAAAAATATTTATAGATTTTAATAATTTATAAACATATAAGTTTCAAGTTTGGTGAACAATGTTCAAATTTTTTTATTAATTGAAATATTTAGGGTTTATTCAGCAAAAAAAAATAGTTAATTAATATTTCTAATAATTCCGGTTGGTGGCTACTATGGAAAAATGAGAGAAAGCAACGTGAAGTAGGAACTACAGATTCAAAACAAGGAAAGTCATATGCTCGTTTTATGTGAAATAAAAAACTATTGGGATGTCAATTTCAATATCAGCTATCATATTATAATAAAATTCGTTAATTTATGGGCCCACAACATGCAAGCTCTGTTAGTGACTTAGTATATTACGTGTTTGAATTTTATAATACACTTTATAAGTTTTTTGACTTTTAATTATTTATATATTTTTTAGGCTTTAATTTAACTTTTTAAATTAATCAACCAGGCGACAAACACAAAAATAAGATTAATTATATTTATTATTTATTTTTATGATATTAATACGCTCAAAGGGAGCTGCCATTTTAGAAGCATAAAAGTCATATAGAATGTGCTCATTGCTGATGAAAAAGAGCTGGCTTTCCTACAAATATACTAATTTTTGACTTGTCAAGGTTGTCCTAATCCGAGATTTCTCAAACGCAATTGTTTAATCAGGAAAAAGAATCCAAACAACATTGTTAAGTACATCCTTGAAATTCATAATTTATAATTTTGTTTAAAAAATTAGGACGGTTCCAATCTCGGGTATCTATAAATAAATAATTCAGGTAATGGAAGAAGAAATCGCAGCAAGCTCGCTTGTTTAATTAACCAGAGAGATGGCAGCTACTCATGGCGATGGAAACTCTGCAGGCCAGTCTTTCTTCAAGACGCCTACCATCAAGTTTACCAAGTTATTCATTAATGGAGAATTTGTTGATTCCATCTCAGGTTAATTAATTAATTACTACTTCTTTATCTCTCGCGCGCGCATATTCCTTCGTAATTTATTTCTTCGGTTTATTCACTACTGAAAGTTTTTAATTTGGAGAAAAATGGAACTAATTCGACAGGGAAAACGTTCGAGACTATAGACCCAAGAAATGGAGAGGTGATTACCAGAGTTACAGAGGGAGACAAGGAAGACATCGATTTGGCTGTGAAGGCTGCACGCGATGCCTTCAACAATGGCCCATGGCCTCGCATGTCTGGTGCTGTAAGTGTTCTTAAGAAATCAAATTTATGATTTTATATTTTGTTTGAATTTGTCATGATTAATGTTGGCTATTGATCAGGCGAGAGGAAGGATTATGCTGAAATTTGCAGACTTAATTGAAGAAAAAATAGAGGAATTAGCCGCAATAGATGCGATGGATGCCGGAAAATTGTTTAACTGGGGTAAAGCTGTGGACATTCCTCATGTAGCAAGCCTTCTTCGTTACTATGCAGGCGCAGCAGATAAAATTCATGGAGATGTGTTAAAGATGTCCAGCCAGTTTCATGGCTACACCTTGCTTGAACCCATTGGTGTTGTAGGCCATATAATCCCGTGGAACTTCCCTAGCACCATGTTCTTCATGAAGGTCGCACCTGCCTTAGCCGCTGGTTGCACCATGGTTGTCAAGCCAGCAGAGCAAACTCCTCTTTCAGCTCTCCATTATGCCCATCTCTCAAAGCTAGTGGGTTCTCAATGCTTTTCTTTTCTTTCTTTCCTTTTTTTTTTAATTTTTATTTATCAAATTCTAGCAAAAAGTTTATGTACTGTTTTAATTTTGGTGTTTACTTAATTTATGTGTATTAACTGAATCAGGCTGGGATTCCTGCTGGAGTAATCAATGTAGTAAATGGATACGGTCCGACAGCTGGTGCTGCTATTTCCTCTCATATGGATATTGATAAGGTTAAGTTTGATAGGATGGCTTTGTTCATTTGATAGAAATAATGTCATGTTTGGTACAAAATAATTGAATTTTTGTGTACTTTCAGGTTAGTTTTACTGGATCCACAGAAGTTGGACAAAAAATAATGCAGGCAGCTGCAACAAGTAATCTGAAACAGATTTCACTTGAATTAGGAGGCAAATCACCTCTCTTAATCTTTGATGATGCTGATGTGGATAAGGCAGCTGATCTTGCACTTCTTGGCATATTGTACAATAAGGCAAATGAATTTCTTTTTCTTTTATGCATACCTGTATTTCAAGTGAATTTGGATTCAAAAATGTAAAAAGTTCCTTGATTTTATATTTGCAGGGAGAAATTTGTGTGGCCAGTTCACGGGTTTATGTTCAGGAAGGAATTTACGATGAATTTGTGAAGAAATTGGTGGAAAAGGCAAAAGCTTGGGTAGTTGGCGATCCCTTTGATCCTAAATCTCAATTAGGTCCACAGGTAAGTAAAATCATTAACAATTCAATTAATTACGCTTTATGAAAATTGATATGAAGTGTTTCACCCATTATCATTAAAATGCAGGTTGACAAGCAGCAATTTGAAAAAATTCTTTCTTACATTGAACATGGGAAAACAGAAGGAGCCACCTTGTTGACAGGTGGTAAGGCTTTGGGGAACAAAGGGTATTATCTGAAACCCACCATTTTCGCCGAGGTTAAGGTATAATTTTCGAACAATTCAGCTACTTCTTGCAATTCCAATTATGATGTAATTACTTTGCTAATTTTGATTACAATTTGCTCAGGAGGATATGCTAATAGCGAAGGATGAAATTTTTGGACCTGTGATGTCATTAATGAAGTTCAAGTAAGTGCATAATCAAAATCTTTCTTTCTCTTCACTATGTTAAAGTTATATTGTTGGATTATAATGCTGTCTATTGAGCAATTGCAGGACTGTAGAAGATGGAATTAAAAGAGCAAACAACACAAGATATGGGTTGGCAGCTGGTATTGTAACAAAGAACTTAGACGTGGCCAACACAGTTTCAAGATCAATCCGGGCCGGCATTATTTGGATCAATTGTTACTTAGCTTTTGATAACGATTGTCCTTATGGAGGCTATAAGATGAGTGGATTTGGAAGAGAGTTTGGATTAGAAGCCTTACATAAGTTTGTTCAGACCAAGTCTGTAGTAACCCCCCTATATAATTCTCCTTGGCTATGATTAGGAAAACGGTGTCGTTCTCTTTAATGGGATCATAAACCTGCAGAAGTTTAATAAAATAAACAGCCTTCTTTTGGGGTAAAACTGCTGTACAGAAATAAAAAATTCTATACGGATACAGCAGTTGTTATTATCCATTAGAATTAAACCACCTAATGTGGGCTATTAAATTTAAAAATATCCAATAATTTACTATCTATCAAATCGATAATTCCTTATTAATATATTATTTAATTCTATTTATTATTATAATAAAAAACTTATTTTAGCAATTTGGAAGACATCTGTTATTAAAAATTTATCAGTAAGAAAAATATAAAATATTCTTTTTATAGATAATTAAAATATTAATAAGCTAATATTTATCTTCTAAAATGAAATTAAAAAAATATATATAAATAATATTTTAAATTTATTGTGTTGTTGATCATAATTTTATAATTTAATTTTTATACACTCCAAAAACTTAATTTTTATAATTTTATATTTTAAATTTAATTTTATTTTCCAAAAACTTAAAAAAAGAAAGGAAAAAAGGGAAAAAAAAAACACAACCTTATAATCTATTTAGCAAATTACTATATCCAAATAGCATGCAAATAAATCTTCTCTGTCTGTATAGAATTTTCGATTTCCTAATTGAAGTAAAAGCCCTTCTTTTGAGGTTTGCGTTGTAGGCCATGGAATATGCTTGATATTGCTCCGGCTCCAAAAAGGCCATGAGGCGAAAGTGATAGGCAAGGCATCTCTTATTGAGTTTTGCATGCACTTGTTTCCTTTTATTAGTAATAAAACAAAAGTCAAACAAAAGAAAACATAAATTTCAATTAAAATGGGTGAAATTGTCACCTCCAGTTGATGGGGATGTGATACTACTAAAATTTGCTAGTGCATAGTTACATTCTATCATCAAATATAATATGCCAAGACAAAAGTGACATTTGCATCCTAAATTTTTAAAGATAGTATCTATAATCTATAATTTATCTTTAAATATTTTTATTTTATTAATTAAAAATAAAAATAATTTATTTTATTTTATGTTTAAAAATCTAATTTTATTTTTACTTACGTTACCAAAGATTTCATTATTTAAAATTATAAAAAATTGTCTTAATAAATAATAAAATTTTATAAATTAAATAATGAATATCTAAAATAAGGCAACTCGGCTACTGAATGCCAACGACTCATGTCTGATTGCTTGTCTTCTGCACCGGATATCAAGATGCAAAACTTTGGTACCTTTGGACCGCAAAAAACCTCGTTTCGAGCCCCATAAGACTGAACATCAGCTATAACGATCCGTTTAAGTGCGGACGCGAACTGGATTTCGTCGGGCTTCCATAGTTTTTTGACCCATCACATACAATGAAAACGTTACGCCTAGGCTGTGAACTATAGTTCTTTTTTTTTTTTTTTTTTTTTTTTTTTTTTTTTTTATAAAAAAAAAAAAAAAAAAAAAAAAAAAAAAAAAAAAAAAAAAAGGATTTTTAGTAATGAAACCCCCAACAAAACACCCAAAAAA